>CABFWB010003737.1:53450-67739 GCA_902151455.1 Timema bartmani
CTTGTCAGAAGTGAAGGAAGGGTTTGGCAATCAGATAAATCTGTGCCGGGACCGGGGATTGAACCCCGGACCTCCAGCACAGAAGTCTTGACACCTTACCCCTAGACCACCAGGTCATCGTTTGACTATTCAATTCTTATTTTTAGCACACTTGTTATTAACGGCCTAATTTAATTGTTAAGATCATAAACCATACTTATATGTATATATTTATATATATAAAACTGATATGTTAAAATACTTCAATATTATCAGAGTAGGCCTTTACAATTAAGAATCACCATTAGCGTGGAGAGAGGATGAGAAAACCACATCAATAAATCCCTTGTTAAAACCACCCTCAGTTCTCTCAGCCAAGATTCGGAGCCTCCTCGTCAACAAATAACGAGAGGTATCAGCTAATCACGCGCTCGCTCGCACGCTTGTCAGTCTGGCCGAACCCTTACATGGGGGCGGAGGTTGTTCATGGATTACTCCTAAGCAATAATAAATATGCAATACGTCATAGACTATAGAATAATTATATTAGAGTGGAACTAAGTAGGCCTGCCATATAATAGCGATTATCTTTTCTTTAATACTCCTCCCGTCCCCTTAAAATACTCTGTGAATCTGTCATTGCTATCGAGGTGAAGCGATGTGTTTAGAAAGTGCCCATATTTAATTTAAAAATGTAGACAGAGTTTATTAATTGCCGGAAGAGGAAACATGTTTATGTTGCGGTCAACATAATTAACATTTTACTATATTAGTACTGTAATGTTATTTGATAATAACTAACAAAAGAGCCAGCGTAAGATTACATGACTTGACGTATGAATACGTGACATCTAACACCTGTTCCAGCTATCAGATAAGGTCCTTCCTATGAACATTGGCTTGTAAATTTTAAGGAATGTTTACAAATAAAGGCACTTATGAGATTTTCCCGCATTGATGGACACGCGGACTAATGCCGAAACAATTAATGAAATGCGTTTCTTAGAAAATTGCCCAAGAAATGATTTGTAAAGTATGCCAAGCGCTGAACGGGTCGAAGGTAAGTACACTAACCTTGCGGCCAAACCTGATACCTCCTTTGGAATCTGGGATTTGTCTCGGGAGCCCTTGTGAGTTATATATATATATTGTAAGAGGTCTCAATCAGTTTCTAGTGATGTCTATTCTTCAGTTTCTTCTCCGACCACATTTGGGACGACATCATTTTAAATTAACAGTATTTGGTTAAGTTTTACAATAATATTCTTTGCTCGCAATTAACCACAATTTACGATGGAAAGGAAAGTCTGATTTAAATAGGAAAGAAATGTTTTGACAAATATACCAGTTACTAAAAAATGTCAATATATTCCAAAGTAAAGTGGTGTGATCTCTAGCTTTCAATTTTGACAGATATTATCCATGGATATAAAATAACAGTGGACGTAGTTTAGTTCGATGCCAAAGGAAGTTAACAGGATATTGCACTCAGTCATAGGATAACAGGCCTGTCTAGACGCGAGACTGTCACCAACATGACATTATCTCGAGCTACCAGACCGACCATCTCAGGAATGTACGAACGACGCCTGTACATTTTACTTTCACCATAGTGGAGGGAGAATGGAAAAACCACCTTCACTACACCCGATCTGGATTCAAGCCCCGTCTTAGACAACCAATCCAGACGAGACTGACGCCTTAATATGCGTGTCTGGGTAAGTTGGTTGCTAGTGCGACCCCCAGGCGCACCATTCTGGACGGGTGGTAAGACTATGTTCTTATCTTGCTCTGACCTTGGACGGGTGATAAGACTCAGTTTTTACCTTGCTCTGACCCTGGACTGGTGGAAAGACTATTCTTACCTTGCTCTGACCCAGGACGGGTGGTCGGGTGGTAAGACTCAGTTCTTATCTTGCTCTGTCCCTGGACGGGTGGTAAGACTGTTTTTTCTTGCTCTGACCCTTTGACGGGTGGTAATACTCTGTTCTTACCTTACTCTGACCCTGGACGGGTGGTAAGACTTTGTTCTTGTCTTGCTCTGATCCAGGACGGGTAGTAAGACTGTTCATACCTTGTTCTGATCCTGGACGAGTCGTAAAACTCTGTGCTTACCTTGCTTTGACCCTGGACGGCTGGTAAGAGTGTCCTTACCTTGTTCTGACCCAGCACGGGTGGTAAGACTCTGTTGTTACCTTTACTCTTACCCTAGACGGATGGTAAGACTGTTCTTATCTTGCTCTGACCCTAGATGGGTGGTAAAAATTTGTGCTTACCTTTTTATCACCTTGGATGGGTGTTAAAAGTTTGTTCTTACCTTTCTCTGCCCCTGGACTGCTGGTAAGACTCTGTTCTTACCTTTCTCTTACTCTGGACTGGTGGGAAGACTGTTCTTACCTTAACTTTGACCCTTGACGGGTGGTAAAACTATTCTTACCTTTAGCTCACTATAGATAAGTGGTAAGACTTATTACCTTTCTCTGACTCTGGACGGGTGGTAAGACTGTGTTAACCTTGCTCTGACCCTGGACAGGTGGTAAGACACTGTTATTACCTTGCTATGACCTTGGACCGGTGGTAAGACTATGTTCTTACCTTTCTCTGACCCTGCACGGGTGGTAAGACTGTTCATACCTTGTCTCTGACCCTGGACGGATGGCAAGACTATTCTTACCTTGACTTTGACCCTGGACGGGTGGTAAGACTATTCTTACCTTGGTCTGACCCAGGACGGGTGGTAAGATTGTTCATACATTGTTTTGACCCAGGACGGGTCGTAAGACTTTTAGCTTACCTTGCTTTGACCCTGGACGGCTGGTAAGACTGTTCTTACCTTGTTTTGACCCTGGACGGGTGGTAAGACTGTGTTCTTACCTTGCTCTGACCCTGGACGCGTGGTAAGGCTGTGTTCTTAGCTTTCTCTGACCCTGGGCTGGTGGTAAAGCTATGTTTTTACCTTGACTCTGACCCTGGACGGGTGGTAAGACTCTGTTCTTGTCTTGCTTTGACCCTGGACGGGTGGTAAGACTGCTTATCTCTCTGACCCTGGACTGGTGGTATGACTCTGTTCTTACCTTGCTCTGACCCTGGACTGGTGGTATGACTCTGTTCTTATCTTGCTCTGACCCTGGAAGGGTGGTAAGACGATGTTCTTATCTTGCTTTGATCCAGGATGGGTGGTTAGACTGTTTTTATCTTGTTCTGACCCTGGACGGGTGCTAAGACTTTCTGTTCTTTCCTTGACTCTGACCCTGGACGGATAGTAAGACTGTTCTTACCTTGATTCTGACCCTGGACGGGCTGTAAGAATGTTCTTACCTTGCTCTGACCCTGGACGGGTAGAGGGACTCTGGTCTTATCTTGCTCTGACCCAGAACGGGTGGTAAGACTTTTATCTTTCTCTGACCCTGGACTGGTGGTAAGAATGTTCTCACCTTGCTCTGAACTTGGACGGGTGGTAAGACTGTTCTTACCTTGCTCTGGCCCTGGACGGGTGGTAAGACCGTGTTCTCACCGTGCTTTGACCCTGGACGGGTGGTGAGACCGTGTTCTAACCTTGCTCTGACCCTGGACGGGTGGTAATACTCTGTTCTTACCTTGCTCTGACCATGTATGGGTGGTAAGATTGTTCTTACCTTGCTCTGACCCTGGACGGGTGTAAGACTGTTCTTACCTTTCTCTGACCCTGGACGGGTGGTAATACTTTGTGCTTACCTTTCTCTGACCTGGGAAGGGTGGTAAGACTGTGTTCTTATATTGCTATGACCCTGGACATGTGGTAATACTTTGTTCTTATCTTGCTCTAAACCTGTACGGGTGGTAAGACTCTGTTCTTACTTTGCTCTGACCCTGGACGGGTAGTAATACTCTGTTCTTATCTTGCTCTGACCCAGGACGGGTGGTAAGACCGTGTTCTTACCTTTCTCTCACCCTGGTCTGGTGGTAAGACTCTGTTTTTACCTTGCTCTGATCCAGGACGGGTGGTAACATTGTTCTTACCTTACTCTGACCCAGGACGGGTGGTATCTTGACTCTGAACGGGTGGTAAGACCTTGTTCTTACCTTGATATGACCCTGAACGGGTGGTAAGACTGTTCTTACCTTGTTCTGACCCTGTACGGGTGGTAAGACTTTGTTCTCACCTTGCTCTGAATTTGGACGAGTGGTAAGACTGTTCTTACCTTGCTCTGACCCTGGACGGGTGGTAAGACACTGTTCTTATCTTTCTTTGACCCAGGATTGGTGGTAAGACTCTGTTCTTACCTTGCTCTGACCCTGGACGGGTGTTAAGACTATGTTCTTACCTTGACTCTGGCCCTGAGCTCCGTGCAATCTCTGAGGCGAGCCAATGGCCCTGTGAGCGTATTGCGCATTCGCGTGAGCAGGTTACGTTCCGGCCGTTGTTTCCGCGGGGCCAGCACCGGCTCTGCAACAGCGCAGCGTGTAAACACGGTTAATGACCCCTGTATGCTCACATTGCAAGTATCCAACATTCGCATGGAGAGAGGACAAGAAAACACATGCTCCCTTCTTTGGATACCTAATCCTAGTGTCTTACAAATAGTCCACGGACACTGGTGACATTCAGCGAGGAACTGTTATAATGTTCTTGTCTTCATACGTCAAGTCATCTGCTCAATGTTGACCGTCCTCTAGCAGGGTGTGAGGGTAATACTACACGGTTACACTCATGGCTGCCGTGTTAAGAGTATTAACTCTGTAATCTAAGGCGCCAGGATAAAGAGGGTATTGTTAATGGAAATGAGAAAGGTCACCCTCCACCCCTCTCAGAGTATATCGCGGACCCGACTCCTCATACCGCGTGACCAGCGCCCAGTGGTAATGGAAACAATCATGACCAAGTGAGCATCATAAAAGTGTGTGAAGGGGAGAAGATGCGCGTGCGCTGTATAGAGGAACCAACCGCAGGTCCTACAGACTACACTGGATAATCATCTCTGAGGAAACTGCATGGTTACTACTGGAAAAACAGCTTTGTCATTCTTCCCTCAAAGATAAGACGAGTTTCGCAATGCTACACCTTCAGACATAACTGAGAGCGAGGAGATTTGGCAACAGTTGATCGAGATATCAGCAGTCAGCACTTTCACTGCACGGCGGGTTGCGTTACGCTGCCCCTCAGTCTCCAACAACTCCCGGTACAAATGTCAGAGGAGTGTATCCCGGGGGAACATTCGGGGTCTACAGCAGACCAGACGCACACATTCAACCACAGAGCGCTGTAGTGAGAAGAGAACTGTTATTGTAACTCATCCGATAATGTTTCTGTTGTTAACGTTAACTTGACAACTCGGGACATAGAGTGCGTTCCTTACATTTAAACAGGTGGAACAGTTGCCAGATTTTTTTTAAATAAAAAGAGGAAATTTATCCGTGAAAAAATGAGATCTAGGCTGAGGCACGCGCGAGAGGGAATCTTTGACCGCATCTTGCCACCCGTCCGGGATATCTGCAAGGATGAGAAATATAGAAATTAAAGGAAGTGTATCCGAAATCACGTGGAGGTATGTAGGGAAAACCTCCAAGAAAAGCTATCTCATTACAACCGGCCCGGATTTTAACCCCAAACTCCCCGTCACCAGCGAACAAGACCAGGACTCCTAATTTTGAAACTTGCGAAAATACTAGCAACTCATAAACTCACAAATCGCAGACTGTACCAAAACAGAGCTAATTTTGAAAGGTTTCTACTGTAAGTGCGAGTCGGTGTAGTGTTTCGCTTGCGACTGAGTTTTCAATCCGACAACACTGTAAAACCATGCCGTGCCAAAGGATTGAGGCGATGAGATGCCACAACACGCCATTCTACAAAATACGTAACTGAAAGTAAACTCTATTATTGTATTGAGTGCATCATGCAAAACAATTTGTTTTGTTTTATTAGGAAACCTTCGTCCAGTTGTATGTATCTAAGCTTGTTGTCTCCAAATTTTTTCAGGTTATATGAATAGAAGTTAAACCCTCCTCTCAATCAATATCCACTTTAGCACACGTGATAGCGTGCTTGTCTGAAACTAAGATGTTCACGAGATCTGTCCTACCCCGATTACAAACTTTAATTTTTTTGTCTGAATTTAAATCACTTGTTAATAATTATAATTCAGTAATATATTATTTTCGCAACTATTTTTAAAACATAAATATGCCCCAAAAGGTTTTTACTATGCGAATAACAATTAGCTTGCTTAGCCTTATTTTAAATGTGTACATTTTTATGTCATAGAGCCCATTAATTTAATTTTTAAATAATCACCTACATACAAAATTTCAAAATTAATGTAGGCCTACCGTTTTTAATTTAATACCTTGTAAAATTATTTTTAAGGAATATTATATTAGTCTACGTAGGCTCAAATAACTAGTATACTTCTATCAAAAATATTTAAAACAAATTATATGCTTACCAATACAATCATTTAAAATTAAAGTTTAAAGTCTGATAAGTTAAAAAAAAACTTAGGAGATGACAGGTTTTGAACACGCGAAATCTAGATTATGAAAATGTCATTCTACCGACTCAGCCAAATTGACGATTAAATAAATTTGAAAAAAAATTAAAATATATAATTATATTTTCACTCAAACAAATATTTTTATTGAAGGATTACATAAAGTGTACAAAGCAATCATATGTTTTTCTTCTGTAAACCTATTTTGTACAGTGGTAGATTTTTTCAACAAAATCATTCTCAGAAGGCTGCAACCGAAGAGGGGGATGGCATCCATTTTGTTATTTTATGCTCTACTCGACAGACAAGGCCTGTCTCATACGGTGTGAGGCTGGCGAGTAGAATCCGCTCATTATTCGATCATTTGACGTCAGTTTTCGCAGCGCAGAAGTTTCAAAATTAGGGGTTTGCGAGATGAGAGAAATACGCTAGCGAATCGTTACTCGCGCGTTTCAAAATTTGGGGTTCAGACGAGACTGGTGCCTTTATCCCCGGCCGCCGATGAGCAACCTTTGATTTAGGTGCACTAAGATCATTGGCTGAGGACAAGACGGACCAATAATGACCTTTTCATAGAGCTAATAGACATACTGGAGTGATACATCCAATAGCTCCGAGACATACTGGAGTGATATATTCAAAAGTTCCTAGACATACTGGAGGGATATCTTTAATAGCTCCGAGACATATTGAAGTGATACATTCAATAGTTCCGTGACATATTGGATTGATATATGCAATAGCTCCGAGACATACTGGAGTGATAGGGCCTACATCCAATAGCTCCGAGACATACTGGTGGGATATCTTTAATAGCTCCGAAACATACTGGTGGGATATCTTTAATAGCTCCGAGACATATTGGAGTGATATATTCAATAGTTCCGAGACATATTGGAGTGATATATTCAATAACTCCGAGACATACTGGAGTGATAGATCCAAAAGCTCCGAGACATACTGGAGTGATACATCCAATAGCTCCGAGACATACTGGAGTGATACATAAAATAGCTCCGAGACATACTGGAGGGATATCTTTAATAGCTCCGAGACATATTGGAGTGATATATTCAATAGTTCCGAGACATATTGGAATGATATCTTCAATAGCTTCGAGACATACTAGAGTGATTCTTCAATAGCTTCGAGGCATACTAGAGTGATTCTTCAATAGCTTCGAGGCATACTAGAGTGATTCTTCAATAACTTCGAGACATACTGGAGTGATACCTTTAATAGTTCCGAGAGTGATATATTCAATAGCTCAGAGACATTCTGGAGTGTTATCTTCAATATCTCCGAGACATATTTTCAAAATTATGGCGACTATCATATAGTTAACCAACCAAGACCAAACGTTGCTAAGCTTGAAAAAAAAAACACCATATATTTAACTATTTTCCAACCTCAAACAAATAAATCTAATCTAATGTATATTCTCAAACGATCAAAAGGGGAAATTATAACTTTAATTACCCATATACCCCAAAATATGGGGGGGTTCATAACTCTCGAGTGATAACAAAGATGATGTATGAAAGTTTCCAACTGCACCCAGAGCAATCAATTAAAGCACAAATAAGAGATTTCAAACATATACTCGTGTTGGTGTCGAGTTTAAGTTCCCGGGCCCTAAACCCGCCCGTATTTGGCACAGTTTTAAATTGAATTTTAGTTCTGCGATTTTAGTCAAGAAACTATATTCTTGTAATTATTTGACAACCAATCGCTTTATTGCCGCAAAATAAAACGTTGCGTGATGTGGCCAAGTGACAATGATCGTCAACTCTGATCGTGGAGCGAACAAACAAATAGTGATTGCTCTTCACAGCCGCGGGATCGTTTAATTCGGCGCTGAAGAGAGGAAATCGTGTTCAAGTTCGTAGCGAAGCGGAGAGAGGTGAATGACCACATCACATGTAGCTGTACGGTAAGTTCACACGAGCTGTATCCCAGGGTGAACGACACTCATTGTCAACAAGCGCCGCGGAGCTCACAAGAGATGTACCCTCATATCGCATGTAGATGTACGGTGTGTTCACACGAGATGTACCCTCACATCGCATGTAGATGTACGGTGTGTTCACACGAGATGTACCCTCACATCGCATGTTGATGTACGGTGTGTTCACACGAGATGTACACTCATATCGCATGTTGATGTACGGTGTGTTCACACGAGATGTACACTCATATCACATGTAGGTGTGTTCATACAAGATGTACACTCACATCAAATGTAGGTGTGTTCACACGAGATGTACCCTCACATCACATGTAGCTGTATGGTGTGTTCACACGAGATGTACCCTTACATCACATTTAGCTGTATGGTGTGATCACACGATATGTACCCTCACATCACATGTAGCTGTATGGTGTGTTCACATTAGATGTACCCTCACATCATATGTAGCTGTACAGTGTGGTCACACGAGATGTACCCTCACATCACATGTAGTGGTATGGTTGACCCTATTAATCACCCTATTTAGCTAATTGGGTCATTCTAAAAATATACCCTTCTTCTGTAATTATGTAGTTTTTCAAAATATATTTTTTATCGAAATGACTATTTATTCAGAAAAAAATCATATAGTCGGCAGTAAACTTTTAATATTTTTTTATATGAAACCACATAAAATATATGAACAGGTGAAGAAATATGTCCACTGTGTTACCCCCCTACAAAAAATGGCCCAGCTAACAAAACTACTGAAATTACTTCTCATATAAACATCAACTGTAGTATTGAAGTGGTGATAAATGCGGTCACCTTTCATTTTTAGATTTGGTGTTTCAAGGATTTCAAAAACTTGATTGAACTGCACATATGATACACCATTCTCTTCGATTCTATAATTTCTACCACTTTCATCAACTGTTCTTAAAAACATTACCTTGATATCACCATCATCTTCAACTTCACTCTGTGCCACTTATACATGTTTATATTTAGTTGCATTTCCTTTTCCTCCTTTAATCTGAACTAACATGTACACTCCACTAGCGACATTTTTTTGGTGGGGCTCTTTCAACGTAGACAACTCTTTAAAAGAGTCTTTATTGAAAGAGCTAGGCTTATGTAATTTATTTGGTTCCAAAAGTTTATCTTCAATAGAGGTTGAAGAGTAAACATCATTATAAATACTAAACATTCTTTTTTTTATAATGTAGGCTGCCTCCTGTACTTCTTTGTTGTTGATTTTGATTATTAACAATACAAGAATTATATGTCTTGGTGCCATAGCAATTGCAAAACCCTTTATTACTCAGCTCTTCACAGTAACTAATATCCCGATAGGTGATACAGCCTTTTTCTTTTACAATTAACTGATGTAAACGCATAGTTCCAGATAGCACTGGTATGGTCAATGGAAGTGTTTTGCGGACAACAATCAATGTCTTCCGCAGTCACAACAAACAACTTATTGTTTCCTTTTCCACCAATTGAAGGAACTGGTGAACATTAGCAATGTCATTACCATGGGACACAATTCTTTCAGCTGTTCACTTTAAAACTGCTCCTTTGCCATGTTCAGCTTCAAAAAAACACCATGTTCCTTGCTTGAATCCATTTTCAAAAAGTTTGTGACTAAAAAGGTAAGTTTTGTTTTTGTCTGTACTGTGTACATGGTCTGTCAGAAAATACATGTTAGGCTCATTTGTCTTTATAAAATTCATCATAGGTGCTAGTTGGGCCCATATTGAACTAGGATTGTGCTCATTACAAGATGACACTGTGCAAAATGATTCTGGCTCATGTTGCTTACACCTGAGTGAAGTGTGATTTGATTTTGCAATGCCCCAAAATGGTGGCCCTGAACTTCTTCTGCAAGCTTACAATTGTAATTTTCGCTAAAATCAATGTGAATAGAAGCTTCATTTGGCTTTAGATTGTCAAGACAACTCCTATAGGCTTTGTATTATTTGTGTATATTGAAACATGTTTTTTAAAAAGGATCATTTCTTGGTGAAATTTTATTGTAAATGTGCTTATTGGAGCATTCAGCTTATCCTTTGAAATTTTCTTAACTTTCTTTTACCTTACCTTCCTTGTCATATGTTTCTTCTTTCCGGACTCATTCATACCATTCCTCTTCTGCATTTTCTGCAATAATATCAACGGGAACACATTTTTTTGCACAAGTATTACATTCATTGTACATACAGTCTTTAGAGTCTATATTACAAACAGTCATTTCAACTAACAAATTCACGTCATTGGTTTAAATAGCACAGTTTTTTAAGAGCAGAAACTTTGTAGATAATATTACTGTGTAACTTACAAGCACAATTATCTCGTTTATCAACTGTAGGTGTCGATATATAAAATGGGCTATGAGCTGTAAAAGACGAATAAGAACAGTGTCCTCCTTCCTTTAAAAATTTACTATGTAAATTCTTCATGGTATCTAACATGTACCTTTTTTGTACTTTTTCTTTTATGTTTTGTGATGGTTTCCCTTTTGCCTGAACTAACTCTGCTTACATCATCTCTTAAATAGAACTCTTGTATCATCTTAAAAGTTTTAGACAGCTTTTTTTTAGCCTTGGCCGCCTTAGTAACTCTGCACTTTAAGTCTAATGCTTCAAAACCTACCTCTTGAAGCATCCTATATTTCCTGAGCAATTTACTCCTAATAAGGCTTTTAAGCCTTCTTTTTGACTCTTTTTATTTATTTTGTACTCAGATGACATGGCGTTTGTCAATGTATGGTACTTTAACAACTGTTTTGAGACTTTTCTAATTCCTGATGTTCTAACTCCTGGTAAACTTTTTTTTCCAAAAATGCTTTTATTTTTGAACGTGGGGTCAATTGTTCGCTTTTGTGGCTTTCTCTACTATTACTGGCTCTGTAAGCATGCTTTCTGTGTTTTTCAATACTTTGTTTCAACTTTTTATTTTCATTTTTAAGCTTCATGTTTTCCTTGAAGAGTTTTGATCCATCTCATTTTAGTTTTTATGCCCTCTTGTTGAATTATCTTCTTGAATATCATTCACTTAATTTGGCAAGGGAGATAAGGTTATTCCAACGGTCTCTTTACGAGATTTCACAACACTTCTCTGAAGTTTTTTGCTAGCTCGCCACTTTCCTCTCGCAAATCTTTTTTCTCTCATCGACATATCTTAAACCAAATGTTTTGAAGAATGATACCTTTCTCGTGCTTTTCTCTTGCATTCTTCTTCTTTGTTTTTATCTTTCTTTCTACTTTCTCGGCACTGCCTTTGTTTCTCTGCTGCTGTGAATAGTTTAGATCTATAAGTGGGCAGGTAAATATATATTAAATACTAATTAATTAAAGATAGGTCAGGCCTAGAGTAATCAAATTGTCTCCTGTGTTACCATGTACATGGTACATGTAACAAAGGGGACATTCTAACTTAAGAATTTAGCCATGTGGCTGATTGAAAGTGAATAATCACCAAGCCAACCTAAATGTATACATAGAGCCATGAGTAGTAATAGCTATAGAACAGATTTAAAATATGTATATATATTTCTGCTGACAATAAAAGTAATACAATGGACAATGTTTAAACACACCTACCTTGGAAAAACTCACTTCTTTTAATAAAGGCACTAACAACCAAAGGTAACAAAAATGGCTGATCATGGAATCAATTGATCTTCTTTACAACCTTTGTCTTCACAGTGATGCCAACTAAAAGTTTTAAAATGTCCAATAATATGGTAACAAAGGTGAAGTAACACAGTGGACAAAAATATGGGACACACATATTTAATTTATAAAATATACAAAAAAATTTAAATTTATATTTTGACTTTTGATCCAAATTCTTAGTATCTAATATATTCTTTTCCTAGGGTGTTAAAATATATTATTCACATTATTGTAAGGATAAAACTAAAAATAACACTTTAAACTGTGAATTGAGACACCCATTTTATTAGTACACTAGTTCAAAGGTTGTGTAGTTTCGGACAACTAAACAAATTTACCAATTTTAAAAAAATATTTATAAATCAAGATGTCTCCTGCTGATAATATGGTATTGTTTCAATTTTCTTATCTCTTTTAGTTTATTTACTGATAATACATATATTTCCAGAAGCTAAAAGAGTGCTTTATTTTTGGAATGACCCAATTATCTCATTGCATTTTACCTGAAACAACTATGCTACTCATATCATTGGTCACATAGTCTAACGCAGCAATTCTTAACCTCGGAAAAATAATTAAAAATATTATTTGCTTATTACTAAAGTCAATTATCTTAAATTTTACGTTTCGGAAAAAAGAATTCGATGATCGTAAGCATGTAAGTACAGTAGCTTCTAGATTTTACGAGGTAATGGAGGAGAGGGGAAGCACGGATAATAAAACTCATGGATAGTACCAATAATCCCCATCTGTTTACCAACGCCATTCAAAACTCGTTGCTCTTTGTTTCTACTTATTAATGTGAAAAGGGATTTTCCACAATGGTAAATATTAAAATGAAGCAGCGAAATTGACTCTGAACCAATTTCTGCATGTATATAACACTAAGACATTCGAAACAAGAATAGACAAATCATGGGAAAGAGTTCAACAGCAGAGGTCCCATTAAATACATTTAAGTAAGTTTTTTTTTATTTGTTTGTTACTATAATCAGTAAATAAAGCTACTATTTTATAATAAGTCTTAATGATTAATATGTTAGTAAAAATTAGGGGGCTGCAAAAATATTTTAGAATATTTAGGGTGTCACGAGTAATAAAAGGTTAAGAACCACTGGTCTAACACATCACTCGTGCACTAGAATGGACTGTGAGTAATAATGTGTTGCATACTAAACTACAAAATGCTACTAAATTAAAAATAAATGAATTCTTGAACTATTTGCTATTTAGCTTATATAAATACAAAAAAAAATTGGCTCTTCGTGAGATTCGCAACTGATGATAATTTAATAATTCTAAAAATAATTGTAACTTTAAATTATTACAGTAAACTTTTGAATGTATGAATGTTATGCAAGCTCTGATGCTAGAATACATTTGTTTTTTGCAAAATACAGTCATATTAGCTATCATATATAGTCATATTAGTAAAAGAAGTGACAGCTTGACTTGACATGATTACATGAACATGATTTTAATGACATTTATAGCTGCCACAAAGGTTATTTCCTATATAACTGAGAAATTAGACATTGCCCTAAATAATGATCCTGGATATGAGAGTAGCCAGGGTAGTTCACTGGTGGAGCGTTGGCGTTTTGAGTTGTATACGGTCTGTGTCCATGGGTTGTCATTTTTAAACTAGTCTTAGATTGTCATTCAGACTCAAGCAACTTGAATGCCAACACAGGCTCAACATTGTTATTCACAGTCTTTGTTGCTATTGGAACAAGTTGCCTCAGTGAACTAAACTATTGCAACTGTGCACGGATTCGGGGCAAGGGGGTCAAAGGGTCAGTTGACCCCCTGTGAAAGTTAGAAAATTAATAAAAACAAAATTAAAGTTCAAATTTTAGAAAGAAAATACAACACAGATAAATTATACAATTTTTTTTATCTTTTGACGCACAGACACCTTTTAAGCTGGGTCCACATGTGCGTTATTCATCCACGTTTATTCAATGATCAATATGACTCATGCAAGCGTGGAAAAAATATTCGTTTTCATGTATTAATATTTGTCATGCATAGCGAGTAACAAACATTGTTTCGCATAGAGACGGTAGACTACCACACATCAAAGAAGACTAATAATCATCTGAGAGCAATTCCTCCATGATTACCAAATATAGAGTATGTGTGGAGAGCAGGAGCAGCGGAACTGTGGGGGACTCTGCCCCCCCCCTCCTGGAAATAATTTGCCCTT
>CABFWB010003738.1:0-44043 GCA_902151455.1 Timema bartmani
TTTCCTTCAACAGTTTTCCACTCTCATTCCACACAAATGCAGGTACACTTACTCTTAATTTAACCTTCCTCATCCTTAATTCATCAGCGTATTTAGTAAATTTGCGTATAAGCTGAACAAGTAGTAGAACGTGATGGCTAAATATATATATATATATATATAGTCAGTATAGCAGTCGTCGAAATAGGATGAGGATACTGGGGAGTTGAAGTTACATAATGATGAGTTACATATCCTGTATTAATCACAAGACATTGTTAGTATAATAAAATCACTTAGATTAAGGTTGGCAGGACATGCAGCACGAATGGAAGTATTTTTTATAGAACCATGTTCAGGGTATTAACTTGTATGGGTCTGAACGATATATGAGCACATTTTCATTCGAATCTGCGTACTAGACGTCAACCCCATCTAGTCTAGTTTTACGATAAAAGGGTAGGTTGGTATTGAAATTCCAATTGGGTTTACTAAGGGTAAGTTTTACTGAAGGTTTTACTTTCACCTTCCATGAAAATGCTGATATATATAATTTTAGTTCCATGCTGCTTACCTCTGACCTATTTTTGGAGTAAAATGTATTTTAAAAATAAAGTTGGAGCATGTTCTTGCAGAGATTTAAGATGGAATGTAATGTAACGCGAGTAAGGTCAATGTTTTTATGTATAAAAAAATGTTTAGGGCCCAAATAATTAATAAAACACTGCTTCATTAAAAAAAAAATATTTTAATTTTTCACACATAGTTAAATCAAAAGTTTTTTATATTTGCCATGAGCATCTAAAAATTTGACCATTTGTCAAATTTCGAGAAAATGTTTCTGTTCAAATGTCACCTAGCTCTTAACAATTATACGAAAACTTTTGAGATTAATTTGTCTTGTAAATAATTCTTAACGTATCTCCTTGAAAAATATTTTATTTATTTTTGTCAACAATTTTAGAAGACTAGAAAAAAAATCTGGCTTTATCTCGCATTCCCTTCCATCCCTTTCAATAATTTAAATAAAGAATAAAAGAGGAAAAGGGCAAAGAAGAGCACAGTTCATTCCTCTGTTTGCTCGATCAAAAGAAGAATATTAGATCAACAACAGTTTTATGAATAAAGATAGAAACGAACTAGTGATTTATAATAAAACCCTAATGTGTGTAGCTCACTATAAAATATCTAAACATGTCATGACTCATATTAAAATGTTTTTCAGACTATTTTTCCATTGGAGTAAGTCACCAGAGAAATACCCAGATATTCTAAACTTGTTCGCGAATCTTTTATTTTTTTTAAATCCTTTACGCTTTCAGAACATTTGACATAGACAAGTATGTATAGAAATAAAAAACTTTATTTTTCCTTGACATGTTCACATAAAATAATCTAAATTAAATATTATTATCATAAAAAGGTGTTCTTAAGTTTTTAGACTATACTGTTTATTACTCTGTAGAAAAAATTAATTTCAACTATCAATGTCTTTTCAAATTTATTGACGGATTCATTTTTCGGGGGGTAGGAATGTGGAGGGCATTTTAAGAGAAATCGCATCCACACTAGCGTGAATAATTATAGCACTATTTTATTTAATGAACTATATCGTAAATTAACTGCAGTGTTTACTAATCTTTGAAGCCTTCATCAATGAACACACTGACATAGGTGTCAGAATCATAGTTAGTATTTTGGGGGATGAAGAGGTAAATAGTTCGGGGTTCAAATCCTGGCTGGATCTACCAAAGGTTGTTTTCCTAAATCATGTTTCACTCTTCCTCCACGCAAATGCGGGATAGTAGTACATTTCCTATGAAATATATTTTTTTTATCACTGCGTCTTACTACCCGTTCGGGTTATACGCTTATGTACCAACTAATCTAAAGGTTTCAAGGATTAAATAGATTTTATTTATAGGAATTGTACAAGCATTTGCGTGGAGCAAGAGTGGAAATAATTTTTGGAACATGACCAATATTGGAATCTCATCGGCAGTCTAGACTATTGTGAGATTAGCACCTTAGACCATGCAGCCACCGAAGAGGGATCCTATTAATTTAAACCTTTATCATCTTTATTCTATTAGAATAAATCCCTGGATAGTCCAGATACGTACCAAGAACCAATGAAATTAAATTAATGAAAAAATTATATTTTAAGAATAGATTATTTTCTTCTTAAGAGGAATTCAATCTTCAGTAATCATGCCCTTAAATAAAATAGATTGGACACCACTTGTTTTAAGGGATTACGGGGGACCGAAAATGGGAGTTTGGGGAATTAATGAGGGTGGGGTGGGGGTTAAGGGGGTGTATCACCAAATGACGTGTTCAAGTTTAGAACTTATTGGACATGGCAATCGTTTGACAAGAAATCGATACGATATTGATGAGAAAATTTGAATACCGATTTGGTCGGAAGAGGATTAGCAAAAAAAAAAAAAAAAGAGGGGAAAAAAAAGACCAAACCTATATACACAAATAGAAGAAAAAAAAAACAAGNAGTGGGGAAGGCATGAGCAATGTAGGGGTAGTTTTGCTATATATGAAAGAATAAAAAGAAGGGAGAATTGGATTATACCAGGGAAGGGATAAACTTCGAGAGACTTGTTGATAGAAAGGATAAGTAATTAGGAGAATAAACGAAGTGAGTCGGCACTGCTTTTTTCCGAAGCTAGGGTTGCCCGATAGAAAAAAGATTCTAATGTTTGTTAAGAATGATTAGTATTTCAGAACTTCAGATAGGATTTTCTCAACTAATACTGTATTATTTATTAAAATTTTACACTACAACTACCATTCTAGCAAGAGTTTTTTTTTAAAAAACAAACGTTAATTTAATATAAGACAAATGTTGAAAGAAAGTAAATTAATAAACTTATGTGTTAGAAAGTAATATATTTGAGAAATTAAAGATTCTGTTATTTACATCTTAAGGGGGATTAGAGAATTTTATGTTGGCTTTTTTTTTACCCACGTCCTAGTAATACATTAACTACGGAAATGAAATAAGGATTTAGTAAAGAATACATTTAAAGGAAATGTGCCATAATTGGCATGGAAGCAGAGTAGGAAATCTTTGTGCTAAAACCAACCAACCAGGGTTTGAACTCTGATCCACCCGTCACCAGCAACCCAATCTAACAAAGACCGACGCACTAGACCATTCAACCACCACTGTATTGTTTGATTTTACTGAATAATAAAAAAATGAAAGGCGTAAAAAGATGTTACCTGGGGTCGGGTGAGTGCTCAGCGCGCTTGACTGAGGTGCAACGCCTTTATTTGATACCAATCGACTATATCAAAAAATCTACCTCCTACCAAGTGATTTTATATTCTCTCACCCCGTGTATGCCATTGCATTTTCTATAAATTCAGCCTCCTCATTCTATCACCTTGTGATAAAATATTGTCTGATAAACTGAAGTCAGAGATTATGCATATAAAAACAACTAAACGAGAAATATGATTTTAAATTGTAAGGCTGGCAAATCATTAAAATTAAATAATACTATATTTAGTTAAATGCTAGCGTTTTATTTTAACACCACGTCTTACTAACCGTTCAGGCTAGACACTCATGTACTAATTAAGCTAATGATTTTAGGGATTAGGGAGGTTATATTTATAGGTAGTGTACCCAAATTTTCGTGGAGGGAGAATGGAAAGCAATTTTGGAAAAACCACCCTCACTATACCAGACCGAGATTCGAACCTCGATCTCCCCATCACCGGTAGTCTAGTCTACTGCGAGAATAGTACTTTGACAACGCGGCCACCGAAGCGGGTGATAGCGGTTTTTTTTTTAATCTAATAAATATTCATTGAATTAAACTAAAATATATAATTAGTCAAATGATTTACACAACGTGAACATTATAATGCCAGAAGATTTAACTTAATCCAACCCTACTTTCACATTATCTCCAGTCCAATCTCACTGGTTTCATTATAATGAGGGCATATAAATATCGTTCCCTTGCGCAAGCTCTAAACACATGCATAACATCCATCCACTGAATAGAACATATATCATTTACGTCATGAGTCGCCGGGGAAAAGGCTGGGTGTACCAGGGTGAGAGAGGCGTGAATTAACATATGATCGATTGAAAATGAATGCGGGGGAATCACCCCCTCACATATAGAGCAGGGATTTTTGTATAGTACACCGTGTATAATTAATATTAATTTATTTTCAGTGAACGTGGGCTGGTGCGTGCTATTGAGTTATTGGTTGCGTCATAAGAGATGGGTTTTGGGAGAGATGAGGGGTACGGAGAGAGGGAGGGGGTGTTAATTTAGAGGTACAAGGGGTTGGGGGAGTTAATGGCCACACTACTGCCCCAGTCGGGGTTGTTTCTGATCGTATCGTATTTCATATTCGCTCCGTATTCCCTGAGGGTAGAAGTTTATGGGTAAAAGTTTGTTTTGGTTGAAATTTTAGAGGGGGGGTAGGTGGGTGGAGTCCCCTAACGGTTGTTGTGAGTCCAAAATACTGAAACCTACACCCCGGGTCCCGCAACCTACGCTCCACCTACTTTGATTTTACAGAACCTTGGCCTCGGCTGGTTGGCGAGATTGTCTTCACGTTGTGTTTCAGACCATAAATTCCCAACCTGGGGTCCACAAAACCAATTAAAATGTTAAGTTGTTTTTTGTTAGTATTTTCACACCATATAAAAATATTTATTTAAAATTGGCCTGAACATTGTTATCCTCCATTAATCCTACTGTCCGACTAAACTTCTTTTTTATACATATTATTACTATAAAATGGGTTACGTATAGAACTAGAAATATGGGTGTAGTTTTTTAATTTCATCTCTAATGGTGGGGGTGATTAAGAAAGGGGTAGGGTGGTGAATTAAAACTGTATTTAGGGGGTCCGTGATAGAGAAAAGGTTGGGGGACATTGTTTCGGATAATTTAGACTATCAACACTGTTTCTAGTAGACAATAAGATTTTAAAATGTTGTCTTTAGGGTGTTAAAAGAACGTAAGTTGTAATACTTTCAGGGTGCTTAAAAATGTTTCATACTCAACACGTACGAAGGGCAGGAAAAAATAAGAGTAAAGTATACTACAAATATTTTTTATTAAAACTTTTATTTCTAAAACCACCGAGAGACTCTACCAAATAATTATTTATAAATTAATCTAAATATGATAAAGTGCATTATTAGATAGGTCTAGTTATTGTTTAAACAAACGACAATAATAGCTCAATTTTAGCTAAAAATGAGACTTTCCACCTTTTTCCCTTGTACCCTTCAAATGTTATTATGATGTAAGCCTATTTTACTGTTTACCCAAACTCAAGGACGGATCAAGGGTCTGTTGTCTGGGGAAGGGGAGAGGGAGGGGCGATTGGTTTTCATGAAATTATTTCAAGTTTAAATTATATAATTTTAAATAACCAAGATTTTAATTTATAAAAATTTTAATAAAATACTATTGCTAGTTTATATATATTATTTTAATTGATTATAATATTAAGAGGACTCGTAAGAAACAACACAATTATAAATACCAATTTTAATATTAAAAAAAGCAAAATGTCAATGTCAAAATAAAAGTAATAAATATGTACCTGGTCTTAATATAAATATAAATACATTGTACGTTTCCCTGCACAGACTTCTCTCACTCTTATCTTAAAATATACATTTACTAAAAAACTCGTAGGATTTGTGAAACAAACTCGCCTCGGTTGTGTAGTTGGCAAACGCAATATTCTCGAAGTATACTAGACTACCGATGATGGGGATATCGAGGTTTGAATCTCGGTCGAGTGAACTGGGGGTGGTTTTTTCTAAATGGTTTTCCACTCTCCCTATACGCAAATGCGGGTTCACTTCCTCTAAATTCAACCTTACCCATTCCTAATCCATTAGCATAATTAGTACTTAAGCGTATAGCCCGAACGGGTAGTAAGACGCGGTGCTAAATAATAATAAAATTTGTGAAACAAAATAATAGGTCTATATATTGTTGTAGAAACATTTCACCAAAGATCATAAATGAAATAATATACACTGTTACTAGCTTATTCTATGACGTTAGGATATAGAAATACTGTTATAGAAAAATTGAGAAACGAGAAACATCTTTGTCCTCCAAAGAGCATAAGAATCAAATTCATTTTAAAGTACCTGAATTAAAAAGTATATATACTTGCTTATAGCTCAGAAACTATATGTTTTATAAAAACATATATTACAAATTAAAGACCTGTATCTTTATTAGAACTATAACTTTAAAATGAAAAGTTACGTCGTATCTCAAATAGTTGCGGAGAAATTATGAAAATTGGAAAATATCCCCTATTTAAAACACCCTAACGGTCATTTTTATGAAAAAATGTGAATAGAAATCTTTTTTATAGTTATAAACATTGTCTAGATATAAAATTTAATCATCATCGCTAAACAAATTTAGAGACAATCTCTTTTTTCCCTTTAGTAAAACTACCCTTAAATTTAGGGTTGGATATCTAATTCCAATACCCTTCGGGGGGGATCTTATGAAAACCCCAGATACCAAGTTTTCACCCAATCGCTGAAATAGTTTCAGCTCTAGCCCAAGGTAGGCCTACAGACATCCATACAGACAGACAGCATTGCGAAAACAAAATTTTTTGTTTCAGGGGTTCATGAAATGTCGATATTTATCAAAATCTCGAGTTCGATTCTTTTGGCAAACATAATAATTTCTCTCCGAGGTGTCGATTGAAAGTAAAAAAATAAATAGTAAAGCCCTATAAATTTTATCGGGAAAGTTATTTTCACATATCTTCCATAGTTATTTTACATGCCACAATAGACATGGGACCAACGGCCTTACTTCCCCTTCAAAGGAAATTGTATTAAGGATTTTTATCACTCAAGAAAAGTCCATCAACCTCAAATGTGGTTTGAACTTACAAAAATCTGTTCCTGAGGTGAAAACTTTACCTCAAGACCAACGAGATCCACAACATATTTGTAAAAAGATGAAACACACATTATTCTCTTACATTCTTCAAACTTTTCGTTTCCCTGGATATATTTGATAAAAATTGGCAAAATTAAACAATTTAAACTTAAAGATCAGTAGTAAACTTAACCTCTTTTTAAATGCTGTTATTAAGATGCATACATCGCCTTCAATTGACCTACATTCCTTGATTGATATTTATCTTTTCCAAAGGAATATTTTGGTGAGCTAACAGGTACGCAGCTAGAGATAAAAAAAAAGAGTTTGTGGTTGTAGGGGAGGGGAAGGGGTAAGGGGTAGGAGCTCAAGTATTGATCTAGAAAAACCGTACTAGGTTATGAAGCTTCATCTAAAAATGAAACTCAACCTATAATTATCTAACTTATGAATCCATGAACCGTGAGCGTTAAGGTCTATCTTTTGAGCTTTCGTGACTTCATTCTTTTTTTATTATTACTATTGCTTCTCTTTATTTCCTATACTTAAAAAAAAGTACAGCACGCATAACTTACAAAAAATGATACAGTTAGTTTTGATAAGTTACGATGGAATATTCTCTGAATTCCTTGTGTTGAAAAGTTTTATTTTCTATATAATTATCATTGTTTTGAGGAGTCAAATTTTAATCGCTTACAACTTGATTCGATCTTAGATTTAGATAATGTCAGTGTATAGTTTCTTATTTTACTATAAGCTGTTTGTTTAGTTTATTATTCATGAGATAGTAGTATCCTCACCCTAAAAAGTGTTTATTTCATCATAATATCACTATTTAAAAGCTAGATTTTGATTTTGAACGCACACACATAATTATTTAAAAGGTATTTTGGCAACTAATGGTTTTGATTTTTAAGGAAATTTGTTTCCCCTAAAAGTAAATTTAATTTAATAGTAAAATTATGTAATTTACAGGAATTTAGACGCTGTATAGTGTCCTTAGCATTTTAATTATTTGCGTAGTCACTAATCTAACATTAAAAAAAATTCAAGGTTATATTTTTGTAAATATATCTTAGAAACCTACCAGTGGCCTACTGGATGAAATGTTAAAGGACGTTTATACTAACTCTTTATATGTAAATAAAAAAATATATTTTGTTATTTAACTGAGCATTGAGCTAGTGATTTGGTCAAGCTTGCCTCGACTGCCTATCTACCTTTTTTGAGAATTTATAAGACCCTGTAATCCATACTATATAAAGATGGACAAATCTGAGTAAGGATTTGGCCTCGTCATTATTTAGATAAAATCAATTTCTTTACCTGACTTCATAAGTGTAGGTAGCTTGAAGCTTCCTATTACTAGGCCTATGAGATGGTTTATTCAGACCCCCTACAGATTTATTATTAAAACTAGTATATTATATCAGGGAATATATAAATAAAATATCTGTTAGGTTACATAAAATAGTTTCTGATAATTCATAACAGATATTATTTTGTAGTCCTCACTCAGATTTCTTAGGAAAAGTAACTTATATCCACGTGCATTGTTTTAAATATCTGAAATGCTTTTTTCCACTTAAAGTGACCGACATGACAAAAATGTCATATATTAAATTCCTTAACATAACTGAAATAATCCTGTCTCTCTTTGAAGAATTCAAATACCTATCCGTCTATAGACCGATTATTTTGGAATGAGTCCACGCATCCGTGTCTTTGAACAGCAAGAATAAAAATATCCAGGTGCAACCATCTTTGATGTATACATCTGTGACATATTTTCACTGAAGTAACTACTCCATAAACTACATAAAAAAGATCAAAACAAGAGGCAGAACCTTTAGAAAGGGCAGCCAAAAAATTTTAATTTTAAATAATTAGTCACTTACGTTAACAGGTGTTAATTTAAAATCATGAATCCTTTAACACTAGAACTAACTCAAAAGTTTCGAGGTGTAGGCCTACATACTCACGTGTGTGATAGTTCACACCTGCTATCCAAAAATAATTTTCAAGCTCTACTAAATATAAACTTAACTCCCAGTTCGTTCCAGTGCGCTCAAGTTCTTACACCTCATGTGTGTGTTTTTTTTTTACTCACCACAACTTAGGGTGTTTCATAGTCAGAATGAGTACCCCTCAACTTCGCACTATCCTTAATACTGGACGACACCTGCGTATAACAGACAATGATGGGCCATTTCATACGCCAAGCTGACACATTCCATTCTGGTATAAGTAAAGTCTGTTCAGCGTAGGAATTGTCTTCTGAAAGGCCTTTTTCCCTACCAGAAATCTATTATATAGTAGGATATTGGATAGGAAAAAAGACCTTTCAGAGAGTAATTCCTTCCGTGAATGAAGTATAGGTGTCATCCTGTATTTAGTAAATCAACGCACTTGTGGCGTACTAGGCATGGCTATAAAACTGGCCCTTAATATCTTTTCAGATTATACGCACTTTTTTCTTTTAACCTCAATTTGTTTTTTTCAGCACTGCGTCTTACTACCCGTTTGATTTGTACGCTTATGTACTAATTACGCTAAAAGCTTAAGGATTAGGAAGGTTTAATTTATAGAAAGTGTACTTATATTTGCATGGCTAGTGGGAATGCATTTAGAAAAAAATCACAACTCATTACATTATTATTATTATTATTATTATTATTATTATTATTATTATTTAGCACCACGTCTTACTACCCGTTCGGGTTATACGCTTAAGTACTAATTACGCTAATGGATTAGGAATTGGGAAGGTTGAATAGAGGAAGTGAACCCGCATTTGCGTGGAGGGAGAGTGGAAAACCATTTAGGAAAAACCACCCCCAGTTCACCCGACCGAGATTCGAACCTCGATCTCCCCGTCCTCGGCAGTCTGGCTCAACACGACTAGCGCATTAGCCAACTACGCCACTGAGGCGGGTAAAAAAAAAAAAATTTTTTTTTAATTGAGATCTATTTTTAGGGCTTGGGTAGCGTTGATAAAATAATAATTTCCAATGACTCGCCTGTAGTTAAAACAGCCATTAACTAAAGAAGAACCTTAATATTTCCTTAACATGACTCAAGTACAAAAACATTAAATTCATTTCAAACACAGACCGAAAAAGCCTTTAAATTATGTTACTACCATACCAATTAAAAAATAAATGCTAGAGTGCACTGCACAGACTTTTTTTAACTTAAAATAAATACATTTACTAGAAACTTACAAGATTTGGGAAAAGAAATCATTTACATTGTTGAAGAAACAATTCACTAAAGAACATAAATAAAATAATATACAATCTTACAGAAACAATAAGAAAAGCATAACAGTCAATTTAATACTTAAAAGTGCTCCTTAAATATTATAGCTCAGTTATTGTTTTGATAAAAATAAATTACAAATTAAAATATGTTTATTTTTAATAGTACTACAACTTTCCAGTGATAAGTTATTCTGTATCTTAAATAGTTGCGGTGATATGATCAAAATCGTAAATTTCAGTTTATCTAAAAGTATATTCAATGTCACTTTAATAGGAAAATGTGAGTTTCTATTTTGTGTATAGTGTTTAACAATACATAGATACAAAATTTAATAAAAAGCGTCAAAACGGATCTCAATAAAATCGATGTTTTATCTTTTGGCCCTTTAGTACACTCCCCTTAACTTCAGGGATAAGTATCTAGTTACCCGCCTCGGTGGCGTAGTTAGCTAAAGCGCCAGTCGTGTTGAGCTTGACTGCCGAGGACGGGGAGATCGAGGTTCGAATCTCGGTCGGGTGAACTGAGAGGGGTCTTTCCTAAATGGTTTTCCCCTCTACCTCCACGAAAATGCGGGTTCACTTCATCTAAATTCAACCTTCCCAATTCCTAACCCATTAGTGTAATTAGTACTTAAGCGTATAACCCGAACGGGTAGTAAGTCGCGGAGCTAAGTATTAATAGTATCTAGTTCCAAAATCTCCTTGGGGGATCCCTTTGAAAATTCTGGATACCAAGTTTAGTTCCGGTTCGGTGGCCGCGTGGTCTAACGCGATACTCTTGCAGTAGACTATACTGCAGGTGACTGGGAGATGGAGGTTCGAGTCTCAGTCGGGTGTACTGAAGGTGGTTTTTCCAAAATGATTTTCCACTTTCCGTTCATGGAAATGTGGGTACATTTCCTATAAATATAACCTTTCTCATTCCTAAATCCATTAGCGTAATTAATACATAAGCGTATAAACTGAACCGATAGTAAGACGCAGTGCTAAGGAAAAAAGTTAATTTTTTAAAAAAATATTATAATACTTCTCTCTTCAATAGGCCGAGAGATATTAAATTGAGATTTTTTAAAATTTTATATATTTGCAACAAAATATAGGCACGACAATATTACAAAAAGATTAGCTAAACATCCATAGCATCTAAGTTAAGGCCCTCTTTCTAAAGAAACATCAAATATAAATTGGCCTGAGGTGAGAAAGGGAATGTGGCCAAGTATTTTTTGTTTTTATTTTCACATTTTTGTCATCTCCACTACACAATGAAATTTTCGTTTTGGATAAATGCCCACAGAATCTTTATAAATAGTCTACAGTTGTTTGCAGTAGTAATGAGTATTTTTTATACATAAATAAAATCTGGCAAGTCGGCCAAAAAAGGACTAGTTATATTTCAAACATATATTGCAGTTCAAAGAAGATTCTTGAATTGGAAGATCATGAAAGCAAAGTTAATAATAATTTTGCTTTTAAAACAGCAACCATAATGGTGAACATGAGGAAAAATGCGTCGATCTTATCTTGTGAAATTTGATGGTCGAAACTCAAATCCAGCTCCATCGTATTGAAGTTTCTACTTCTAATTTTTTCCTCACCTCCTTTACACTTAATTGCGGGTACATTTTACTCTAAAATCAACCTTCTTCCTTCCTACCACATTGGTTTAAGTCCATGGATATCCCGGATGGGTAGTTAGACGTGGAAAAGGGGGAAATATCAACCATCATAATGGTAGACTCCAGTCACCACGCTGCCAAATTTCTGTTTCAGGGGTTTTATACCTAGCACTGCGTCTTACTACCCCCTCAGGTCATACCTATCTGTACTTATTATGCTAACGTGTAAGTGATAGGGAGGGTTGAATTTAGAGGAATTGTGTTTGCATTTTCGTGAGGGAAGGGGAAAATGAAGTAACCATTTAAGAAAAAACACCCTAAATATATTCGACTGGTATTCAAACTCCTGATCTCATCACCGGCAGTCCCAGTCTATTGAGAATGTAGCCTTAAACCATGTGGCCACTGAAACGGTTCCCAATTACAGTTAATTTAATTTACTTTCAGACTTTATTTTATTTTGGGAAAAATCAAACTTTAATTTTTTTTTAGGGCAACGGGAAACATTGATAACATTTTACTATTGTACTAGCGAGCCCGACCCGACAGACGTTGTCCTGCCCGAACGTTGGCTTTTCGTTTGGGTGGCATAATTGATTTCGATAGTAAAACAAATAATATGTGATCATCACAATTGCAAATTCACAATTAACTCCAATTAGTGAGTTACACAAATATTACAGATTCAGTGTTTGTCCTCAGAAGGTTTTAACGGCCAATTATTAATATTATATTCATTATTATAAATATTGGGTGGTGGTGGTGATGGTGGTGGGGGGTGAAATTTTGAGGTTACATGTTCTGATATGCANGGGGGTCGGTGAAATTTTGAGGTTACATGTTCTGATATGCAAAAAATCAAAAAAAAAAAAAATTCCCCCCAAAAAAATAATTCCTAGAACCCGATTGCAACGCCACCTACCGGGTCCAATTGTAAATCTAAACCATCCATGGACCCACTCAAACACACACACAAAATTTCATCAAAATCGGTCCAGCCGTTTAGGAGGAGTTCAGTGACATACACACGTACAGAAGAATTATATATATTAAGATTAGAGCTTTTTTTTATAGGTATTTATAATATCTAATAAAAGTGACAGCTTCTGATCACATGAATTGACGTATGAATACGTTAAAGTAAGTCTGGTAATTTGTATAATTGTCTGTTAAGGTCCTTCTTATGAAAATTAGACTGTACACAATCTACACACACACACACACACACACACACACACTCACACACACACATATATATATATATATATATACTAATTTAAAGTACTGATAAAAAATATTACTTATTTTCACTAAGTCTTATTGACGTTGCCCACATATGAAGTCACGACCAATCAAGATTTCTTATGTTTGTGTACTTATGTTCTATTCGGAGGGTTTTAATATAAAGGATATAAACAGAAACAATATATTCCTAAATAATTCTAAAGTTGTTTAACAGTGTCACAACATTATTTATTTGAATTTAATAGTTATATTTAACGTACTATAAATCATCTACAGCTCAGGTTATTTGGTGTTCACGAAAATGTCCAATAGGAATCTTCCTGTCAGGGTGTAGATTGGAAAACTCCGTGCTAGCATATGTCTAACTAGAATAGGGAAAAAATAGTTATTTTAAAAAAGCAAAAAAAAGTTTCCTTCTCATAGGAAGAGGGAATGTTTTATAAACACATAGGCCAGAGGCCTCGCAGGGTACTAGCTTGTAGGCCTACTTAACTGGTGTTCCTTCTATATGTGTTAGTGCTTAGCGCGGCTAAGTGCGCCAAGTTTAGATGCAACCCGCTTCGCAAAATAGCTTCAAAATCACCAAATTGATTTAATAGAAATTTTCTTCGCACAGTGATATCAGCGATTGTTGAATATCTCTCAAGGATGTCCTGGGATTTAATAACAGTTTTTTCTTCTTCAATAAAATAGTTTCTCATCTAATGAGCTTATGCTCATGACATATTCAAAAACTGTTAATATCACAATGTGAAGAAAACTAAACTATGTTTTTATTGGAGTAATATTTTATTTATTTTGTAAGAAATAAATGTTTTGCTATAAAAACTGCAAAAAGCACTGACACTTTTCTCGAGTTCCGTAAGCTCACACCTTAAAATTAACTGGCGTTCCTTCTATCTGCACCCCACGAATGATCTCATGGTTTTATGTCAGAAGAGAGAAAGGGAATGAAAGTTTGTTCGTGATAGTACCAGAGCAGTTGATGCGTGTGGGTAGCATACGTCATCCTGTCACCCACAACCATCAGTTACCAAAAACACTATTATGCGGTAGGCTATGTAACCCCAGCACGTGATAAAACACTTGTGTTTCGCTTCAATTATGCTCAGCGCTTAGTTCAATAAACAAGGGTCATTTGTAACGTGTTCACAGGCAAGATTTGTTTCAGTTATGAAAGTATTTATGCCAGCCAGCCTGCAAAAGACTGTAGTATATTTCTACTATCGCTATTGAACTTTTTACTTTATCGTTGGATAGGTACATTAATATTTTGATGTTTAAAAATATAAACTTAAAATTTAATTAATATATATATATATATATATACGCCTATTTTGTATACGTTCCCATAGTAAAACCAAAATTTATTTGAATTAAGTTTGCAGGTACAGTATGTGTGCATAAAATATATTGCGTTATATGTATGTATACGTGTGTGTGTGTGTATGAATCTATGTATGTATATTCATCACACAAGAAAATAAACTTGATTGTTTTTTTACCGAAACTTCGTCTAACAATCACAACAAGAAAAATTATAAATATACTTACTCTATGCCATTAGGAACTTGAAATTCATTTAAGCACTTGCAAAAGTAGGTCACCTATCCTACTATCTTGGGCTAGTTCTATTCGGTCAATCTGTTTACACCCTATCCCTATATTTATCTAATTCAATCTATTCCACCTTACTACACCCCATCTCCCTCAGGTCAACCCAATGTTATCCTCCCCTCTGCGTCTATATTATATATACATTTATCTACCCTTTATAAGGAGTTATATAATACTGCTAGTTATAATGCAAACAAGCACAATAAAATAATTATACTAATAGAAACTTTTATCTTTATTTTATCCAACTCTTGATTAGGAGTGTAAATAGGTTTAGAAATTAATAACATATCTTGTATTCCTTTAATTTATACAACTAATAATTTATCATCGTCAGAAAATCCGCATTAAAATACTTTCTAAATTAAACTATTGCCTCAATTATTTTAATTCTTTCAATTAATATACTACTCTTGATTAGTTCAATAGCTGTGCAAATTTATTTGCAAATTTTTTCACTACACACATGTACACACATATATATAATTATATAAAGTGTGTTTACATATAGTGTGTATATAAAGTTTTTTACTGATAGTAAATAAATAAATAGTATAGACAAGAAGAATCATTCATAGTAAAAATTCCAGTAAAAGCATCTCAGTTATTGCAGTTATACAGCTAAAAAAACTCCCAATTACATTTTATACTATACTTTTTTATTTATTTGTTTTTTTTTACTAACCAACATTACTTTCGTTTTTTTTAAATTTCGTGTTCCGACCCTCTCATTTAAATGAACCATTGTAAAATATTGGAAATCATAGTGGAGTACATCTCGTTGGTAATAATTATATTTACTCTCATTGGGAAATAGCGGACTAAGCTAATATTGTTTATTGACGTATCATATTATTGTGTAATATAGGCCTATAGAGTATATAGTTGATCAAATTAAGTTAATTTACCAACATCGAGATTGTAAATCGTTTAATAATGTTTTGTATTTGAAAATAACTATTTCTCGATGCTGTATTTTTACTTTCTCGTGAGCTATTGAAGAGTAATAAATAATTGTGATCGTCCAAAAAAACTCTTAACTCGAAACATGCCATTTCTCTGTGTCGAAACATGCCATTTCTCTGTGTCGAAACATGCCATTTCTCTGTGTGTTTATCCCAGACTAGAGCTAAAACTATTTTACTTAAAGGGTTTAAACTTGGTGTCTAGGATTTTCATAAAGTTCTCCAGACGAAATGCTAGAATTATTTATCCAACCCAAATATTAGGGGTGTTAAAAAAAGAGATTTTCTCAGAATCAGTAGAAACAATTTTGATTAAAATTTAAGACACTGTTTATCGTTAGCATTACAAGCCGAATGGCGCATATCATTTCCCATGAAATTGAGGTTAATTAACATACCTTAAGTGGAAATTATCAATTTTGATAAGTTCTCCACTACTCTTTGAGATACGATATAACTTATATTAGCATAGACCGTAGGAATGAAGGAATAGGAATGAAGTTATCCAGGAAAGAATGGAGGCACAGGGAGTAGATGAGATGAGTAGGAAGCAAGAACGAGGATGGAAAAAGAGAAGATACCAAAGATAATGATGAAAATGAAGTAGGTAGGAGAAAGACTGCAATGGAGGCCAAGAAAGCGATGGGAGGATCAGATAACAAAAAAAGTGCAAGTTAGAGAAGAAGAAGGGAAGCATTAAAAGGAGGAATAATGGTGGAAAGATAGAGGAAGATGAAGGCATTCTACTAAACTGACCCGGGCACAAGCTAGAAACAGTTGATGATGATGCTGATGCTGAAAGACTGTTAGGATCAAACAACTTTAAAACAATGGGATTAAATAATTTTTTTCCGAATTATAGGCAAATATATTTTTTCAAACGAATATTTGGGAAATGGGGAGTTGAAAAAGCCCAGAACATAGAGTATAGTTCTGTACCTGTGTATAATAATTCAAGTATGCTCTTTGGTGAAATACGATCTTTATTCCCCTCATTATGTTGTTATAAAAAAAAATATTATTTTTATTCAAATATTCTACAAACTCTGGCAATAATTTAGATAAAGGAGCTAGAAAGTCTTGCTGTTGCACCGTATCATTAAATTTTAAAATTTGTACAAAGCAATTTTAATCTTCTCTATTTTCCATCATGTAGAAACTAAATGTTTACATCAGCTTTGATATTTTGTCCATGGAACATCAGTGCTATCATCTATTAAGGCCATATTCACGTCATGTGTTTTTTTATCAATGAAAAATAATAAAATGGAGGAAATCTTTTCGAATATTGTTTCTCTTAAACCCTAGTGAATTGCTCTAATTGACCTTCCACCACGCGGTCTAATTTCACGGAAAGGAAGACCATTTTTTTTATTCTCCTAATAAATAGTAGAAGGGGGTAAAAAATGAAGAAACGAAGGTAAAGTCGCTATTAGTTACATGTCAAGGGTTCACAGGTCGATACCTGTCTAGAAAGTTTGATAACTTATATCGTTTAAAGCACGTTCTTACAAGGGTTGCCCACATTTTTCCTTGTTCTTATTCCTTCGAAACTAATTAACATTAATTAGTTATGGTATCCAAAGATCCTACAAAACAAGATGATTTAGTTGCAACCTAGTAAAAGATCAAATTACATCCCATTTTTACACATCAGTTCGACTTACACGTCAATTTTTAGTTGCTGTCATTATTTTCCCACTGTACGACAACACGCCATGAAACCGCTTGAATAGTAAATTGTCCACTTGATTTAAATAGTTAATTAACATGTTAAATGATCGACTCGTGCAACTAACCTGTGCCCATACATTTACACTTAATATTGTTTCATTTTTAGTTAAAGAAATGTTGCCACGAGTTTAGTAACAGAATTGGCTGATGAGCATAGGTGAGCATGCGGAATAAATGTCAGGCTCATCTACATTTGAATTTTCAGAGGAAGGTCTGTTTATAAAATACGTAGATTTTAATCGGTCAACAATCATAAAATGTTACTATTGCTATCGTATAAGTTTTGGAAGAAATATATCAAAAGTGACAGCGGCCGATTAAATGAAGCATAAATATGTGGCAGTAAGACTAGTACCGTTTCTAGATGGCAATTAAGAGCGTTTAAGTGAAGTTTTAAGGAATGTGAGAAAGGGTAAGTATTTTTGCAGTTTTTATATATAAGCATTTTTTTAGTCAAAATAAATTAAATATTTCTTCATTAGAAACAAAGTTTGATTTTCTTCCCACGGTGATATCAACAACTGTTGAATATTTGTTAAGGGTGTCTTAAAATTTATTGACAATTTTTTATCTTTAACTAAAAAGTTTCTTAATTAATGCCGCTATACTCAAGACAGATATTCAACAACTGTTGTGATATCCCAATGTGAAGAAAATTAGACTATTATTCTACTGGAGCAATATATATATTTTACCTAAAAATGATTGCTATAGAAACTTAATAAAACACTGCTCTTTTCTCAATGGAGAGGCTGTGGTTTGAATCCCCAGAGGTTCAATGGAGGGTGTGTTTTGATAAAATGCGTTCCCACTCTTCCTCCACTTACAAAAGGGTACATTTAATCTAAAATCGATCTTTCTGATTCCTACCCATTAGCGTAATTAAGAATTACATGGCCCAAATAATAATTAGATGACGAAGAGTGTATGTAGGTGTGTAGTGGGGAGTGGAGGGAGGGAGGAAAAACCAGCGTAAAAAAAATTGGGTACCATAGTTCATAAAAGTTCAACAAAAAATTACATAGCGACACTATTGAAAGGTGTGTTTTTATATCTAGAAAACAAACCAAATTAACTAAAATCATTCCATTTCAGTTTAAAAAATTTGTTAAAACTGATTAGGAACATTTTTTATCTACAGTTAAATTAAGAAAACAATACTAACTTTTTTTTAAATCATCTTAAAAAATTTATTTCAAATCTTTTGTTTAAAATAACACATAAATTAGAAAAATGGCACAAAAATGTTACGTCAAGACTACTGGTTGATAACGCCATGTGTTTATTGAAGCTCGATTACCTGCCAATTTTGTGCCAAAGGGGCATAGTAAGCTAGTACAATGAACACGGAAACATCAATCAAAAAAACGCCATTCATTATAAAAACAGAAAACACAGCAATTCCTAAACTAAAATAACAAACCCAAAATAAACAAATATAGACGATAAAAAAAAAAAGAAATATGTTACTTGTACCCGTTAAAAATATGCGTTGCTTGCAAACAATATTTATTGATTGGATGGTTTTTTAAAACACTTTTTGCCTCGCGGTTATTAAAATATTTTCAGAGCCAGAACATTGATTTTATAATAAATTAACATGTTACGAACAAAGCATGGCATCAATGGGCCTATATAAATATTATAGCTAGTATTTAATTATGTACGTTATAAAAAAAGTAGAATTCAATGTATATATATATTATATAGCACCACGTATTATTATCCATTTGGGCTATAAACATGTGTAATAATTACTCTAATGAGTCAGGGATGAGGAAGGTTTGATTTATAGGAAGTTTAGCCACATTTGCATGGAATTAGGATGGGTAGTCATTTATGAAAGAACACCCTCAGTTAACCTGACTGGGATTCGAACTCTAATCCACCCATCATCGGCAGTCCAATATATTTCAAGAGTTACACCTTAGACCATTTGTACATAGACGTGTGCTATTCGTTANTTTGGTTTTAACCAAAGTTCCCGGTCACGTGAGTGAGTTACCAAGTTTCAGATCTGTAAAGGGAGCAAGTATAAAGTCTGTATACGACCACCCCCCAAGATAATAATAAAAAATCAATATTAACTTCCTCTACTCCATCTCTCTCTCTCTCTCTCTCTTTCTTTCTCACCTTGCCCTATTCCACGCCCACTTCCTCCTCACCCCTCTCCTCCAAGAAACTTCAAGGTTACAGCTAATTACAACACTGTTAATTACCGAAGCTTTCAAAGGTAACGGGGTAATCCATGGAATACCAGAGCCAACGTCGAACGAAATCACGTCGATTGCTTCTTGGAGCGAACGATCTTTTATAACTTCGAAGTTGGTGTCGATTAAGAGTGGGAGGGGAGAGGTATAAGGGGAGATTTAGAAAGCTTAAGCTTACTGCAGGTTTCAATAAAAACGGATATTAATTTAAATAACTATTGCTAACTTTTTTTGTTGTTGTTGAAGTTTTTAAAATAATTAGATAAGTCATCAATAAATAGAGTTTTTACCATCTTGTATTTTAGCTAATATTGTATAAATTTTTAGAAAATAGACATTCCCTATTGCTTTCGAGGAACAATCTTAATTCACCCTTCATTGAACTTGAAAGGTAACAAGCTTACCTTGCATTATTTCACTATGGTATAGTGTGACTCGTCAAAGAAAGATTGCCACCTTTCAGGACAAATGGTGTGTACAAGATAATTTTTATAGAGATCCTTTAAGAAAACACAAGATTTTTTCAACCAACATTGATAACAATTTACTATATAATTAGCATTACTTTATAGATTTTAATAATTGATAATATCCATAAAAATTGATGGCTGCAGATCACACGACTAAACTTATAAATATTTTAAAATTGTTTTATGAACTTTTGTAGCACCAGCTTAAAGTGGCCGCATATTTTAAGGTGTAACACTCGTGTTATACTAGTCTGCCTGCCGATGATAGGGGGATCGGAATTCAGGTCTTGATCAGGGGTAGTGAGTGTTATAAAAAGTTTTCCACTCTCCCTCTAAGCAAATGTGGATATACTTCCTAATTTAACCTTTCTCACATCCAACCCAGTGTAATTAGTACATATACGTACAACCTGAATAGGTATTAATACACGGTGCAAAAAAATCTGTGGACTTAAAAAAAGTGATTTCCCATCAGAATCTCACTGTATCCTTCATTTATACTGAAAGTAGCAGGCTTACCTTGACAGGTTACACTATAGCGCAGCTTATAAGATAGGTTCATAGTGTAATTTGTCAAGTAAAGAAGGCAATCGAAGTGTACCTGTAGCTACCAACAAAGCAGAGGCAATCTATTTTCACGAACCTGGCTAAAGTCCCCGACTCCCCTTAACTCACGTAATATTTACGTAGTGATTATTAGTTTAGAAAAATAATCTCGATCCAAGAGTGTTCCTAAAGCATGAACAATTCAAATCGCGTGAGAAGGTTCAACTAGATGTTCGTGTTCTCTTCCCGGAACTGAGGAATTACTTTGAAATAAAATGTGAAACTTTTCCTAATGGTTGACGAAAGATAGGGGTGGACATTAACCCCTTGTTTACTCTGAAATCTAATAAGATTAACTTGCATTGTTCCACTATGGCGTAGTTTATAACTTACAAGATAAGGCCATAGTGTAATACGTCAAGGTAAGACTGATAGATATCAGGGTAAACGAAGTATGTCTTCTATTGTAATAATAGCACGTTACTATTTCATGCATCTAAAGGTAGCCGCGTCGGTCAGCGAGAAAGTATCAATCGCTCTTAGAGGACAGAGTTTAAAATACAGTGGTCTGTATCGTTTTCTGGCACTACTTCTCTATTATATATAATCTTATGATCCCTTTTACCATTTACCCCTCTTTGTCACGTCAAAAAGAAAGAGGGGGAAAAAAAACCAATGCAACTTCTGATCCTAATGTAAAGAGGAAAGCTCGCTGCTGGTTCTAAAATATATGAAAAAATTTATGTTGTTAGTCTGTTAACAAATTACTGAATTTGTAAAAGGAAGGCTAAATCTAGAGCCGTTTTTCATCAAACCTAATCTCATGGTTCCGTAAACATGCTTACAATTTTAAAAATGAGCTAATGTCACATTTTCACAGATATTTTTTTATTATTAATAAAACTCTAACTATAGGGCTGTTAAGGAAAAGATCACTTTTGGAATCCTCCGACTTTATTTTAGCGTGAACCATATTTTGAAATAACGCATCGTAGAATTAAATATTGCGTTAGAGCTGAAAGTCTGCGCGGCAATTTCTCACCATTTGACCATGTAAAATGCAGTATTTCAGGAGTGACAGTTATGAAGAGGCCTAAGCTATTTCCCAAATTGTAAATCTCAAAATACTGACAGTCAATTACATTTATGAAAATTCAGACATTCATAATGTATATTAATTAGAAATAGGTCAAATCCTAAAATCGCTCGAATACCAGGAGATTCAATATTAATAAAATAATAAAAAATTAATATTAATAAAACAATTTACAAATATCGAAGTAAAATATAGTTATTTATTACTTTATCCACTAAAAACATAGATACACCTGCATCTGTGCTTGCAACTTTAATCGTACCACTCTCGTGTTTTACTATATCACCAGTGACATGGGAAATCGGGGCTCGAATTCCGGACGGGTGTCTTTGAGGGGTGATTTTTTTTCTTTTTGGTTTCCCACTCTTCCTTTCACGCAAACGAGGGAAAATGTTTCTTCGAAAATATTTCTTCATCATCCCTATCCCACTAGCGTAATACATTATTGCGTATAGCCTGAACAGGTATTTAGACACGTTAGTAATAGAGCCATGTATTCAGACGTTAATTTGTTCGTCGAAATTACTCTTATAAAAAAATAGCTATGGTTAATAAGACTCGGTGGCTTAGCGTTCACCCTATAGCCCTTCAAGTAACCTTGATAAACAATATATAATAATATTCATTTCTTCACTTAAGTGTTAAATGAATGTTCTGGGACAGGGGTTCCCAAACTTTTTGAGACCACGCCACCCTTCACTTGTCAGATTTTCCGTGCGATGACCTTGAACTCTTTTTTTTTTTATTGACCTTGGCTCAGTACATTTTCAGACGAGAGGGGAGAGAGTTACGGATGTCACGCTAAGCTTTCAAGTAGCATTAGAAACCCGAATTTATATTAAGGGAGCGCTTTCACAAGAGAAAGTTATGTTTTATTGCATGATTTATTCCATTATTTAAAATAAGTACGAGTATACGTGTTGAGAACTTGCATGTTGCATTTCAGTATGCACTATAACTCTTAGTTTTTCCCTATCACCACGACGTCCCGGAAAAAAACCGGTGACTCCCTAGGGCGTCGTGACGCATAGTTTGGGGACCTTTGGTCTGGAGTGTGATGTTTAATTTTTTCTTATAGCTATGTTGGATCTGAAACACCAAATAAACAATCTAAGAGCTCTAAAACAAATTAAAATTCAAAATTTGATAATATATATAATTATATACATAAATCTAGAATCTAATATTTTCCTTGAAATCTTTAGTCTCCTAAAGGGTTCTAGAGTCCTAATCCTAGTACATACTATTAAATCCTGGTTGTTATACAGTACAAGCTAAAGGGATCTAGAAGTCCTAATCCTAGTACATACTATTAAATCCTGGTTGTTATACAGTACAAGCTAAAGCCAGTAATAATCACTATTATATCTAGACAATCAATAAGTATTCCTTGCTTCACGGAAGATCGTGACGTGAAGATGTCGGATCAGTATTGAAGCTCGTTTTGTAAACGTTAAGCTAACCCTTACCTCCCACCACCCTTCTAAACATCTTATACCCCTTACCAACCTCTCGACCTATTGCCACACTCATGAAAATGTAGCTTCACATAATTTCAGCTTCCCGCACGTAACGCTATATAAAGTGTTGTTAAAGTGGGAGGGAGGGGGAGTTGCACCGCATAGGCTCCCCTCTTATACTGCAGCTCTCTCGCGTGACTTATCAAGATCTAACATGGACCTCTTTAGTCCACAAGGGCGATGAGGTAGTTAGAGGAGGGGAAAAGTAGGAGGGGAGGGACCGATATCAACTTTTGACTTTGAAAAAAACAACAAAGAGATGAAAAATGCACATGGCTCATTTTTCTGAACTAAATCTAACACTTTGTGAAACCCTTTAAAAAAAGTTAGTACGTTCAACACTAGGATCAATGATGAACTTACATTATATGGAATGAGTAATGCGTGGATGATTTATATTAAGAGTATCCAAATAGGCATTAATAGAGGATGAAGATGGGAACAGGGGAAATTTAATCCCAGTCAAGTCTACTGAGTGTTTTTCTAAACGGTTTCCCACCCTCCTTCTAAGCAAATGCGGGTTGACTACCTTTACATAATTTCCTTCCTCAGACCTATTCTATTAGCTTTACCCTCATATATGCTTATAGCCCTAAGGTGGTAAGTCGCGGTGATGAAATAAAAGAGAGTGAGAAAACCCCCAATAATAAATCACACGTAATTAAAACTTTCCAACCAAATGTATTACGAGCCTAGTTCCCTAGGCCACTCAGCCACTGTTGCGATTTTTCCCCCCATCATTTCAAACCGAAGGATTGAGTAGATAGAAGGGTACTTGTGGTATGACATTTTTACAAAGGAACTTCTCTAGTACTTAATTGCCACAACACAATTTATTGAAATGTCACAACTTCACAGTACCATGGTATACAGTTTATCCTGCGATTAAAACTGCTTTGGGATCCGCGTGGTGGGTAGGCTGGGGAGCTTAGTTGCCACATAGCGGGAGTTTGTGCGTTGCTACTATGCAAGCATTCTCAGTGACCGTCAAGAAATCTGGCAACGTGCATTGGTTGCTATGACAACCACCCTTCACGAATTGGTCGAGCATGTGACAAGCCTCCACTCCCCACGCTGGCTGCGCTGACCACAATCTTAAAGCAGTTTAAAAATCAGTATAGGAACTAGAGAAGACTATATACATATTTTATTTATTTTAACCAAAACAATGTTTTGCTATAAAAACAGCAAAAACACTGACATTTTCTCGCGTTCCCTACATTCCTACCCTGTAAATAATAACATTAAAACAAATTTTATTCAATAGCTTACTAGCTTTGAGGTTTTATAAAAGTATCTATAGCTAATTTAGAAAGAAAAACTTATACTGTGCCCTAATTTCAGTAAAATATCAAGAGAGATTCTATACAATGTGGTGCACAGTAAATAGGCCTATACACTTTTAATAATATAATTCAAAGGTATCAATCTTTGCTTGATAGATTTATCGTCACTAACTGACTGAAATGGTGCATGACAAGTTCTGGCTATGAGTTAATAAAAGAACATGTTTATAAAATTTTATACTGTAGGTCTTTTTACTGTGTTATGATTTTCCACAATCAAATTGTGAAAAGTAAAAGCAAGAACCCCTAAAAAAAATATCAACAATGCAATGATGATGATGACAATGATAATAGCAAAAATAAAAATAAAGCAACGTTGAAAAGGCAGGGCAGAATTGGTTCTGCAAAACCAACCATGTTAGCTCATCACCTTTTCCTCTTTGTGGTCACATTCCATAAATTGTGCACTACGGTTTTGGGCATCCCCCCCCACACTCATCATTTGGCAATGACATGTTTAGTATTATATCCAAGTCACACATACATGAAGCAGCATCCAACAACAACAACAACAACAACAACAACAACGGAATGACCTAAAACAACAATGCACCCGACCCTCGACAATACGTGATGAATACTCCAGCATCAAGTAATAGCAACAACACAAGCGAGCTTCTTTCTCTCTTTCCTACCTCTCTCAATCAGTTATTAAAATCGAGAAACACGTCAAGTACAGATCTGCTCAGCTACGGATTTTAGGATAACTTGATATAAAATAAAACCTGAAAATTATGGTCAAGAGTTCAAATCTTTGATAATATTTTCTAAGATATAGTGAGATGAAACTAAGACCTTCATTTATTCAGGGCTTCAATGTTATAGCTACTGATGTTCCGATTTTTTGGACTTAACGTGTTTTTTACTCGATGGGATAAGTGACATTTGTTTACTGTGCCTGCGAGCTTGTGTGAACACTATAAACCACAAACGCCCAAAACTGTCAACATAAATGCATAACGTAGCGGTGTGAGGGGGATAGTGTGTTGGTCGAGAATACTCCCTCCCCCAATAATTTTGACCGAGGATATCGATGTTTATGACAGTAGTGTTTGGGTGGGTAGAGGGGTGGTGGTGAGGGGAAGGACTGCATGCATACACGCATACCCTACCCGTATAATCGCTTACAAAGTTGCACAAGCAAACAACGTATTGGCATTGCAAAAAATTAATATTTTTTTGGGATGAGGATGTGGTGGTCATAGGGGTAGTTTATAGAGGGGTAGAGAAGAGAAATGGGGGGAAGGGGAGATCCAAACAGTGAGTTCAGTTCTCTTTGTATAAGACCGATAATAGAACAGGACTGCATGGCGCTGCATACATGGGATGCCTAAAGTGCCTCCATGTGTGGGTCAGAATAGCGTGATGCATATGACTACTGGCGTGAGGCAAGAGTGTACCATGTCACGTATGTTTAAAGGGGAAATAAACATGTAGCGTTGTTATAGATACAAGTGGATGGATGTATTAAATACTTTTGAAAACAAATTGACTAATTATAACTAGTGATTTCCCGTTAAAAATATTTTTTTTCAATAAAAAACCCCAATAGTTTGAAGGTAAATGTGGCACCGATTCCGAAAAAAAAAATCTTTAATCCCTTTTCCCTTATAATGCTTACATGAATTTAAATTATTTTATTTGCATATAGTTTTTTTATGGAAGTGTCTATCCTATAAAAACTATTAATTTAGATATAAACATGATAAGTTGATTTTTATCAGGCTTTAAATAAATGGTATGATAATATCGTACAAGCTTTCTCATAGTTTGAAACTCAAAGATATATACACTTAAAATATAAAGTTTTAGGTTAATTCTCAAAATATTATGGTATAAAAATCCATTAAATTATAGATATTAATAATGTCTGATTAAAGTTGTCAAAAAATCTGTTTATGATCAGAACAGTAACTTTCATGGCCACCACAGTTCAGACTTGCAACATTACTAGAAATCAATTCATTGAAACCATAAAAAAAAATTGTAATACAAAAAATTCACTCATTAGTAAACTCCCCTTAGTTTAAGGGCTAGGATCAAAATAAAAAAATCTAAATCTTAATCTAAATGTCATGTTTGAACAAAATCCATCCAACCGTTTCGTATCCGTGGCCAAGGACAGACAGATAGACATGGGACAGAATGGATGGTAAAATCCACTCTTTTTGGTGCAGGCTTACATAAGAACCTAAGGATTCATCAGAATCTCGAAATCGATATTTTTCAAGATTACAATACTTTCTTTTGATATGAGAAAGTAAAAACACTTGTTTATCCCCAGAACTGTTCGAGAGACTTTTAAAAAATTGTCCTTGTTCTCTCTCCAAGTACCATAGCTTAAAATTCACCTTCTTCTTCCAATTTATTTTGACGCAATCCAGTGGCGGAGCTACGGAGGTGGCTTGTAGAGAGATTTGGGGGCTAGGTGTTATGGTTTGTACATCTTACGTTTTATTCACCACATTGACCGTGACGAATGCAACAGTTGAGAGATCGTTTTCAAAACTGAAGCAAGAACAAGAGGGTGGCCCATCGAAAAGTAGCCCCCCTCCTATATTCAACAGGCGCCTCACTTTGAATTGGAGGAGGTCAATCTCCTTCCACCCATATTGTGACATGAAGAATGAGCAAGTGAACTAACTTGTCTAAAGCACAAAACGGGGTGTTAGGGAATTGACCTCCTCCAATTCAGAGTGAGGCGCCTGCTGGACATAGGAGGCGGGCTACTTTTCCGTGGGCCACCCTGTATTTTAGAAATACGTAACAGGAACGACTCACTGGACATTCTGTTTTGAGTTTTGAAAATTATACAGCTTGGAAAACAGAAATCTAAGCTGATTATTGATTCATGTTATGCATCAAAGTCCCGAATAATGACGTTTTGGATTTTTTTTTCGGTAAAAGCCTATAGATTTTTTAAGCATTACTTTAGTTTTTTTTGTAAAAGGCTATACCCTAATATTTTATTGAGCCTATGTCAATATATAGCCCGGTTATAATTTTATGTACATTTTGATTTTATTTATGACAGATATTTATTCTATTCCTATCTCTTTTTATTATTTTCTTTAAACTGTTGCCTAGTAAGAAAACATTATAAAAGCAATAACATTAATTGTCAGAGGATTATTTATTTTATACATAAATATTGTTTCAATATAAAAGGTTAAATATGTCATTAATTTATTAATTGCTTTTCTAATATGCTTAGAATAGATAGCCCTCTATGTAAGAAAATGTAAAGTAACTTAACATTGATGTAGCATGATAACATGAGGGCTAATTAAGTGAAGGGTGGAGGTTAAGGGGGCATAACATTTTAAGCACAAAAGAGGAGATGGGTGCAGCAAAAAAGGCTTCATTTTTATGGGGTACCCCCTTATATACTTGTATTATGGTAGAAAGAAACTTATAAATTCTTTTTCATTTATTTGAGGTATTTAACGTGAACTTTTTGAACCAACTGATCATATAAGCACACGAAAATTTCTATTAGCGAAAGAGAAATGGCCTACCAATCATGCTGGGAAAGTCATTTTCACATACCTTTCATGGTTTTTATACATGCCACAATCGACATGTAACAGATGGCTTTACTACCCCTCCAAAGGAAGTTGTGAAATGGATTTTGTATCGACCAAGAAAAATTCTTCAACCCCAGCTGGATGTGAACCTCAGAAAATCGGGTCCTGAGGCGAGCACTTTACTACAAACCACCGAAGTTACTTGATGGACAACATTTTATAAGATACTAAACATTTTTTAAATATCTTTTCGGTCAACATTTATACAATTTTACTTTAATACTGATATTAATTCATATTACTGTCAAAAGTTACTGAACTACCTGTAGATATTGATCTTATCATGATGTATATATATTTTCTAGTTTATATTTAACAGTGTCCGTAGTTATTAAAAAGAGGAACATATCTAAAATATGTCTGCTTTTTATAGATAAACATATTTCGATAACTNTATATAGGCTACTTTGAATATATGACCAAATCCCCATTTTATATTTATGAAAAGCACAATGAGCTTTCATTGACATATTCATTGTATATTCTTTCACACACACGTTTCTAAAATATTTCATTGAAGCAGACAGCGTTAATAATACTCATAATATTCTCTTTTTTAAAATAAAAATTGATCATTTATTACAGTTCGCTTGTACTCTGTGAAAGAATAAAATGAGCGTGAGCTCGCATTATAGATTATTAATAACAAAAATCACACATACAAAGGTTGAATTACTATTTTATTTATTGATAGTTTTTTTTGGCACAAATATGTTTTCTTAGACGTTTGAGAAGACATTTCTATACGGCAAAAAAAAAAAATCATTTGAATGAGGCAAGCGAGTATAACGCGACCATTTTGCCCCTGAAGCGGGTATTTGTATATTCAGTTCAAATTTATAGATTTTTTTTTATAAAAACGCAGGATGCTTACGAAATAATTCTCTACGAAATATTATATCATATTATATCTTCATGCCTTCTTTAATTTCATTTGCAGTATCCATGAATATGTACCGAAACATGTAGGATTGAAGTATTCCAGACACTTTTTCCAGTGCTGGATCTCAAAGGAATAAGTTAATGGGACATCAATACAAACAAGACTAAGACCAACATAACCATGCTTTTATAATTCTATATTATATTATATTTAATCATTATCTAAATCAACTTTGCTAATGTTAACTTAATTTCATTCTGAATGATTTCAAAATAAGTATTGACTTTAATGGCTATGTTCATATCACGTTATATTGTCTGTTATATTTTTTATATTAATATTTTAATGTGTTAACCTATGTTTTAGACTATACATCAACTTATTTGATCATTGTACAAGTTGATGAAGCATTTTAATTTTCTATGATTCTTCATAACATGCACAATGTTCCTCTAAAAAAATTCTAAAAATTTTCATTTTTTATTGTTTTTCAACATCACATTATATATTATCCACTTTAATAACAACTTAACTTTTGAACTTTAATTTGCCATTTACTTTAGTTACTTATCTAAGTCTTAACTCTCGATTAAAATGATGATGAAATACAGTAGTTGACAAAATGATAAATCATTAATATTATTGAATCATTAATTAAGATAAGAAAATTTTTATATTACCTAGGCAAAATTGTATTAGTGAAAGGCGTTTTAAGAATGGTTAAGTTTATCAAATTTATTTTAATATTAGGTTCTATTTTCCAAACTTTATCAATCGTTAACGATACAAACAAAATTATGATTTGTTTGCATTACGTCTTAACCTCCTCCTGAGCTAGGTGTATCTAACTACGATAGTAAAATAGGACTAAGGAAGGTAGAATTTATAATAAGTAATATACTTACTAAGTTTGGGTATATTATGAGTGGGAAACATTGAGCCTAAATTAGTTCAACAATGAGGGTAGGTAGTTAATAATACTAACCCAATTCGTTGGCCACACGTTCTAGGGCTCTACTCTGTCAAGATACTAAACTGTTTAAGACAGGGAGATCGGGGTTTGATCCCAGTAAAGTGTATTAAAGTTTTTTTTCCTAAATAGCTTGTCATTCTCCTTCCATGCAAAATTAGGTACACTTCCTTTAAATCCAGACTTCCTAATCCCTACCATATTTTTGTAATTAGTACAAAAACGTAATAACCCGGACGAGTAGTGAGACGCGGTGCTAAAAAAACAAACACAAATCAGCCACAATTGTTTTGGAAATAAAATAATACAATTGATTACTGTTTTATTTTTGGTTTGTAAGTTTTTAAATATATAACTAGTTTCCCCTTATCAAAAGCCTTGGTTCGAAAACATTTCCGTTTACAAGTAAAATGTTTTAATACATCTATTTAAGATATTAAATAATTTTCAGAACCATTCTCTCCCTCCCTTCCAATAAAAAAATAAATTCAGAATACATTTTTACAACTCACTTCTCAAATGGGTTTTTCTATATTTTAAAATATATGACACAACTTTTTTATATATAAATCTATCTATTAAAAAAAAAGAGGCATGGATAGAGCAGGTTTCAAACCATATGACTTTTATGACGTCACACTTTCTCTACCCCTTTTCCTACGGTTTTACTTTTGCCCTAAATTTATGATATCGATTTATCCCCTACCGTGCATCCCTCTTCCTCCTTTTCCTATTTCAACCCTTAGGAAACCCTTGTACTTTACCGCCACCGAAGCTGTTAAAAGGAGGGGGGTGGAGGGTAGGGGGAGGTTTGCACCATACCTCTGCTTACGCCTTGCCGCAGCCGTATACCGTAACTTTATGCGGCATTAAGCCAGACACGTACCTAATATATACGGCCCAGGGGTGCTTATAGGGGTGTTGTGGAGGGAGGGGAAGGGGTTGAGGATACTAACCGGTAAGAAATCATCTGCCTCCTCCATATCTCTATAATGTTCTAGGTCCAACGGTGAGTGTGTGTATTGGTGGTAGAGAGGGTGGCCTACGCTGCTGAAGGCGGGTGGAGGGTGGATAGGACAGGGGGATAGGGGTTGTATCACTAGCCACTGGGAATGTAGTGAACGCAAGTTAAGGGCAATATTTTTGCAGTTTTTATAGCAACACTTTTTTTTTTGTACAAAATAAATCAAATATTTCTCCAGTAGAAGTATAAAGTTTAATTTTCTTCATATGGTGATATCAACATTTGTTGAATATCTGTCATGAGCATAGCTGTATTAGATAAGAAACTTTATAAATTAAGAGAAAAAGTTGTCATTAAATTCCAGCACGGCTATTATGACCACGACGCAAAACGAATTTGCGACCGTTAGCATAGAGACGCTGGACTTTGCGTCAAAAGTTATTATGGTCGACCACTTTGCGAAAGCAAAGTACTTGCGAGCGCAAATATTTTCCTAGTATAGTGACGCTAAGTTGCTCAAACATTTTACTTGTCCTTTGGTTTGCGTTATGAGGTTATGTTTGCTAGTTTTTGTAATTTAGTAGGTGTTTTGTGTTACCTGATTTAAACTTGCCATCTCATTAGCCCAATATAATAATTTCAAAACTTTTTTGTGTGTGTTTCACATAATCTAACTTTAAATAGGCCTATATCATAATGTAAGCCAAGAGTGGGGATAGTACGCTTACACTGAATTCTAAAAGAATATTTTCTTTGAAACATAATACTATCAAAATGCATTATTATTCAACATATACACACTGATAATTGGGACATTCCAATACTAATTGTTTGTAGGTTTTATAATAGGTGGAAGTTAGTTAGGCTTCAAAATATTTGGGATGTTAGTAGTATTTTGACCTACCTCATGGGGCAACATTGACCAAGACGTTAATCTCTTTAGTCTAATTTTCCAATGGTGGGGAGGTTGGGATTTGAATCCTAGCTGGGTGTGATGAGTGATTTTATTTCTCTAAATGTTTTCTCACTCTCCCGCTATACAAATCCGAATTCTATAACTCAACCTTTATCATCTAAGTATACCCTATGGCTATTAGTGTTAAACACATGAACAGACCAGTTGACAAGATAATAAAAAGGTAGGCCTAATCTGTTTAAGATACCTCAACATAACTTTAATAATGTAAGCCTATTTAAACTGAATCGTACATACAGTAGTAATTACTTTCCATATTAATGTGAGTTGTAGGCCTATGAAATAATGCAGCCAAGACTGGAAATAACCAAAATAGGCCCTAGCTTAATATGTACATGTGGTTTGGTATAGGCCTAGGTTTTTTAATCATAAAAGATTTACCAAATTTATCTGAAACCGATAATTAGTAGTTAGTTATTAGTTATCCTGAAGTGAATAAATTGCAAATAACTCATTATAAAGAAATATAATATCCTTATATTCTTAGTCACTTAACTAAAGTCTCAAGAATTCCCTTTAAATAAAATATGGATTTTATTATTTCTAACCATCCAAACCACCCTCTCGTTCACTTTATTGTTAACTTAGTAGACTGACTGGGTATAAATGCCCATTGTTTTGACATTAAGTTGTCGAAAATATTCCGTGTAAACACTATTTTTGGGAGTTCTTGAACGCTTTCATCAACTGTATATAACTAGTTTTATTTACTAAGATCTTCACACAACATATTAATTGTTCCAGTATTAACACAAATATGTGGAGAATAAGGCATTGGGTCGTAAAGCATACATATTACAAAAAACATTGTTTCTTTATTGGCCAACGTCTCATTTCCCCGTGTGACATTACTATTTGAATGCATATTTCACAATATGATTTTTTGACTAAAATATGTTGTGTATTGAATAATGTAGGCCTAGTATTTTTTTCATTTCAAACCGTAGGCAAACAAAATTCTGCAAGAGATTTATTAGATAGGTTAAATCTTTCTTGCAAATAATGTGATTTGTGATCAGCTGTTTGGGTAAATAAAAACATATGAATAATGTTCAGTCATGAATACCAACATTCTTGAAATAAATTACCTAATTTCTAGCCTCTAACGTCTTAAAAGGTAATATTCTTTGGGAAAGTGTTGCCAACTGTTGACGCAAACTGATTTTATTCTGTGCGTTGACGCTAGAAGCAAATTCGAATCTAAAACTAGCGGACGATACAAAGTGTGGTGGTCATAATAACCCAAACGCTATCTTTTCCTCGAGAGTGACGCTAACTAGCGGCAGCAACTAATTTTGCGTCGAATGGTCATAATAGCCCTGCAGGACACCCTTGACAGATATTCAACAACTGTTGATATCATCATGTGAAGAAAATTAAACTTTATTCTTCTACAGGAGAAATACTTGATTTATCTTGGCCAAAAAATGTTCTACCATGAAAACTGCAAAAAAAAAACCAAAAAAAAACACTGCCCTTTTCTAGCCTCCTCTATACTCCCACTTCAAGGTCAGTTTCTTGCTGAAATTGATGGCATCACATCGATAGATATAGGTTATATTTGTAGACCTGTTGTAGAGTCAGTCTGGAACAGACTAGACTGAATTGATATTTTTAGTTAGATACAAATAGACTTCATGCTTTGATTTTAGGCTACTTTCAGACACGTTTGGAAAGCAATGATTATGGAAATAATTGAGACATAAAAAAAAAATCACCAGCCTTGACGGGCGTATGGTTTAAGGTGTCACTCTTGCAATGTACTGTACTGCTGATGGAGAGATTGGGGCTCGATTCCTGGACGGGTGTACCGAGTTTTATCTTAATAAATAGTTTTTCACTCTCTCCTCCAAGCAAATGTTGATATACTTTCTCAATATACAACATAAATAATCCCTCATATACTAGCGTAATTAGTACATGGGTATCTAGCTCGAACAGGTAGCAAGTTTGGGTGCTTCCCCCTAACAGTCAAATAAACGTATTTCTATTACCTGGGTTTACCAACCCAAAGGTGTAAGATCACTGTTGTCAATTATTTTTTCCCTTCTCTTCCTCCGTCTTTAGCCCTGGTAAAATATCGTTAATAGAGGGGTGAAAAAGGTGTCATTTCTATCTCCCCTCTTCAAGAGGAAATATATATTTTTTTATTAAAGAGGCGTAGTCAAACCCGAGGGGTATAGCCAGGAAGAGTATCTCGGCCAATACAAACACATACAGAGGTAAAGATTGGTCTCTTAAGTACTTTTATTGGTTCAAGAACAGTTATTTCTTATGTCTTGATGTGATACAGAGCAAAAATAATATTAAAAGGGTATCTTTAGTGAAAAGGACAAGGTCGACTGGTAACTTCCAAAATTTTGCTAAAATAGGACAACTCTTGGTATTGTAAAAGAAACTATGAAGTGTTTTACATTCAGTAAATTTAAAATTTACGTTAGGAGAAATACACAAATGATTAAGGTAAATTGCTTAGCACGGCTTATATATATATATATCTAATTCCGTTTTATAGTTCGTGTTGTTAATTATTTAGTATGAAATTATTTAACATCTCTTAATTTAAAGGGGAAATTGTTTTGTTTTATGCCCCTTTGAAAATTAAAAGCTAGTGACACTAGTGTTGCACTTATAGTGGGTGCTGGTTTGAAATAGTTAAATAACCAGAGTAAGAATCTCTTAAGGCGGGGTGGAAAGGAACGTGGTTTAATTTAATTAGTTATTTTTAAAGTCTTATAACACCAGATAACATTTACTAAATGTCCCCTTAACTTACTGCTGTCAAATATGAAATATATTAGAGGTGACAGTAATTTCTGTATACAGCTTGGCGTATGAACACATCAAAGTGTATTTATATATTTACACTGATGGGGCAGTGGATGATGTAAGATAGGACTATAGTTGAGAGGTAATATACCCGCATTTGCTTGGAGAGGGAGTGGTGAAATAATCTAGGCAGAGTCCCACATTGGTGGGAAGGTGGTACAAGGTTCCAGCTAATTTATTATGGTTTGTCAGTGATATTGAGGTCAGAGTTTGAACTACGGACTGATATATTGTTGGTGAATTTTCCTGAGTGATTTTCCAAACCTTTCTGCACGCGAGTACCTACACATTTCCTCTAAATCTAACCTTCCTCACTCATCCTTTACACACACATGCCATAATTAATATGTATGTGCATGAACCAAAATGGTAGTGAGATGCAATCAAGGGGGAAAAAAAACTCCGTTCTATACGAAAAGGTATTTATTTAGTACAAGACTTTTAAAATAAAACCCAATCCTTATTTACTAAAATAAACAATAATATCAAGCAAGAATGTTGTGGTCTTCAAATATGAGTTAAATACATTTTATTAAAAATGTCACCAACTTTTCATTCTAAATACAAGATATCGGTCTCACGTTATGCCTAAGACTGTACACATAAGCCAAAGTACTCTCTTTATGTGTGTGTGTGCGTGTGTGTGTGTGTGTGTGTATGTGTGGTCAAACGATTGTATAGAGAACAGCCCAGCGGTATTGCTTCCACTGCCAGTCTGCTGGAAAATGGCTTCCCATCAAATGTTAGGAGAAATCGTTTTAAAAGCTCACACGCTCCATTGTCGTTTATTTATCAACGTCATTGCTAGCCGTGGATTTATGGCTTAGCGTATTCGCGAGCAAAGGATGAAAAAAACCTGAGAGGGTTAAAAAAAAAGTCTACTATAGGGATGGAAATAAACTGTATAAAACGAAGAGGGAAAAATATTAAGAAAAAAAGGGTAGTTTTGTTTATTGTGGGGTAGTGGGATATGTCTAATTTTTTTTTCCACCTCGTCACAAAATCTGTTCAAGAGATATAATATGTATGTAACTTATTATATATTAGCTAGACCGCTTCAGAGGGCTGCATGGTTTAAGGCATCAGTCTCACAATAAACAACTGTCGATGGTGGAGAGATCAGGGTTAGGTTTTTCCTCAATCATTTTCCACTTTTCCTTCATGAAAGTGCGGATACACTTATCTTCAAATATCCTTAGCCCTACCACGTTAATGTACTGTACATATGCGTATAGCTCTAACAAAAAGTGAGACGTGCTTTGAAAAATAAATCTGAAATGGAGGAAACTAGTTAAGTCCAATTATCATATAAAGGACAGTTTAGAAAACAACTATATTATATTTAGGTAAATATTGTTAACATTTTACTCTTTTACCGTTTATTTTATAGGTAGTCCATTTATATTAGGCCTCTCTATCAAAATTTTCCACTGAAAATCACATGAATTGACGTATGAATATGTTTAAGTAGTTTAGTAACATTTGTAACTGACGGATACCATCCACAATTCTTAAGGAGTTGATACTACATCCGACCTCGGTAGTCTTGGGGTAAATTGCTTGCTTCAGGACCAGATGTTCGTGGGCTCAAACCCAGCCAAGGTTGGCGCGCTTTTCTTGAACGATAAAAATCCTCAGCACTACATCCTTTGGAGGGAAAGTAAAGCCGTCGGTCCCATGACGATTGTGGCATTTAAAAGAACGCTGTAAGTTGTGGGAAAATACCTTTCCCAGAAATATTGGTAGTCCCTTTTACGATCGCTAAGCGAAATTCAATGTAGAAGGCAACGGTGAACCAACACATTCTCTGAATTCACCTATTACATGGTACTTCTACCAGAAGGCGCAGGCAGTACTAACCAGCCGAAGGGCTGAGTGCATTTCCAGCTACGGTCAGATATAAATCACATCAAACCAACCTTCGTGTTATTGATTTGAATAAGTAGCAAATTATGGCAGACATAATATTATAAAAATGTAAATATTTTATTACTTAAAAAAAATATTTGTATTAGTATCGCATGTACATGAGAATTTTTGGAGGAACTTAAGAAATTCCCATCCCATCCAGATGTCCACCCAAAAGAGGGGCTCTAGCTGCACCCCCAAAAACGAGAGCTCTAGTTCCCCCCCATACACCCTTCCACGACTTGCAGCGCCTCTTTCAGAGTAGATGAGTTAAGAATTAAAGAAAGCTGGGCATGTTATTTTTAAAATATTCATGTTATGGGGTCCCATTGTTGTGCAAGTCATAGAATTTGGTAAAGACATTCCAATAATCATTAGTGTAAAGTCACTAAAGCGCAATATCGATGTCATTTTTCCTTTACTGTTTCAATTTGTTTCCTACCTGGTGCTGTTGCAATAAATACCGTAATTTAGCCATCAAAACAATAAAAAAGAATGACAAATTAAAAAAAACCCAGCCCTAATACAATATTTCTGTACTCTTCCCTTTTGATTTCAATTATGTATCCATCTCGTTAGAATTGCATGACCTCCCTTATAGTTTCGTGACTTCATTGCTTCGAAAGCTGTTTTTTTTTATCCTAGTTATTGGATTTTATACGTTTCTTAATCACGATAAAATGAATATCATCTATTTTTGGTTTACAAAAAAAAAAAAAAGTTTTCCGTTACTTTATATTTTATCGTTATTGACTATGGATTCCAAGCCATCCAGATTCTGTCCCGTAATAATCTATTTCCGTAATTCCAAGTTGACTGTAGGTAATGATTTAATTTATATCTATAAAACATTATATCTTCTGTATAAAATAGAAATATATAAATATTGTACAAAATAGAAATATATACCTATATATTATATTGTATGAAAGATAAATTGAAAAATATTAAAGAAAAAAAAATATATGCAAGATATATGCAATATATACAGTATATATAAACAAACATATAATTATATAAAAATATATATATATAAATAAGCACACAATGTCTTACTACACATTTGGGTTGTACGCATATGTTGGACTATTAATTACGCTAATGTGTTATGGATAAGTAAGGCTCAATTTAGATGAAGTGTACTCATATTTGCGTGGGAGGAAGGTGTAAAACCATTTAGAAAAATACCATCAGTGAAACTGACTGGGATTAAAACCCCAATCACCCTGTCATCAGAAGTTTAGTATAATGCAAATGTAATGCCCTAGACCATGCAGCCACCGAGGTGGGTATCTTTGTGGTTAAGTATAACAAGATTAGTAAAATACATTTTGAGGAATAGCAATATCATTCACCATTGTGTTAGGAAACATTTTGGACAGGATAAAACCAGTTCAGCTATATGTGGTATCCCTTACCACTCACCTAAAATCACCGGTACCTGTCATATTGATTGAAATAATAACAGACTAACGAGGGAAGGAAAAGAAATATCTGTTGCTAATTATCATAATAATGCCATAAATTATTCTAATATTTCCTTAATTTGTTTTTCAAAAACGGAAACGTTATTTAGTAACTAATCGATTACTATCAGAAGGAAAAAAATCCTAAAAGGAAAGACAAAGGTAATTGTAATATCCTTTAACAATTATTCTAATTTTCATAGGGTAATTCCATCGAAATGAGCGCAATGGATGAGGTACAGTTCAAATTTCACAGGAAGAGCTTTATTAGACATTTAGAAATATTACTAGATACAATTTCAGGTATTCATACGTCAGGTCATGTGATCCGCAGCCGTCACTTTTGATGGACTATACCAGTACCTATATAAATAGCAGTAGTAATATGATATAATCGACGTAATTTTGACCGAAAAAAATATACGTTTCTATTTTCTAAAAGTTTCTTTCAATAAAAAATATTGGAGTGAATTGTTATCGTCTTATTCGGTCTTGTATTTTAAGGAGGAGGAGCAAGGCACCGCACTTGATTTTAATTATTACGTCACAAGAAAATGTTCACCAGACCCCTCCTCTATTTATATATTTTTTTTTTGTTTTAGTTTTCTCACACTTGTAATTTTAAATGGTTTCCCTCCGTACCTGTTTGGCCAATGGTAGACCCGGACGCAAGTTTCCGTTTACCGACCGGATCCTCACCTCACTTCCCCCCTCCTCCTCACGTAATCTGATTCAACTGGCAACAATTACTACTCAACACAATGTCTTGTTGAAGGTCAAGAGTTCGGTTAATTGATATCTGTAACTGTACTCAGCTTCTAGTTAGACATTTTTATTTTGATCTAGAGAGAACGTGGAAGACATATTTCTATTCCGTTTGAGAAAGTGTGTAATGTATTAAAACAATAAAACAATTTATTTTTTATTTTATTGTTACGTACACCTACCGCATTAATTAATGCTATTGATGCTTATAGCTGTGGTAGATACAGTAAGATCTTGTGTTGTAAGACTCCTAACACTAGGGCCTATTTGAGAGGCAAATGTTACTACAAATGTGTTTATATATTAGTAAGTTAGGTCAAGTTATGTAAAGTCAGTCACCAATATTTATCTACCTGAGCTAGGTGTTACACGTGGAGCTATTTGGGCTCTTCAAACGTCTGGTTAGAGATGTATTACCTACCTAGGTTAGATTTTATCTGTGGGGTGAGACGGGCTCTTAAGACATTTGGTTCGAGCTGTATTACCTAACTAGGTTAGATGTTGTCTGTGGGGTGAGACAGGCTCTTAAGACATTTGGTTCGAACTGTATTACCTACCTAGGTTAGATTTTATCTGTGGGGTGAGACGGGCTCTTAAGACATTTGGTTCGAGCTGTATTACCTACCCAGGTTAGGTGTTATCTGTGGGGTGAGACAGGCTCTTAAGACATTTGGTTCGAGCTGTATTACCTACCTAGGTTAGATGTTGTCTGTGGGGTGAAACGGGCTCTTAAGACATTTGGTTCGAGCTGTATTACCTAACTAGGTTAGGTGTTATCTGTGGGGTGAGACGGGCTCTTAAGACATTTGGTTCGAGCTGTATTACCTACCTAGGTTAGGTGTTAATCTGTGGGGTGAGACGGGCTCTTAAGACATTTGGTTCGAGCTGTATTACCTATCTAAGTTAGGTGTTGTCTGTGGGGTGAGACGGGCTGTTAATACATTTGGTTCGAGCTGTATTACCTACCTAGGTTAGATGTTATCTGTGGGGTGAGACGGGCTCTTAAGACATTTGGTTCGAGCTGTATTACCTACCTAGGTTAGGTGTTGTCTGTGGAGGTGAGACGGGCTCTTAAGACATTTGGTTTGAACTGTATTACCTAACTAAGTTAGGTGTTGTCTGCGGGGTGAGACGGGCTCTTAAGACATTTGGTTCGAGCTGTATTACTTACCTAGGTTAGATGTTGTCTGCGGGGTGAGACGGGCTCTTAAGACATTTGGTTCGAACTGTATTACCTACCTAGGTTAGGTGTTGTCTGTGGGGTGAGACGGGCTCTTAAGACATTTGGTTCGAACTGTATTACCTACCTAGGTTAGATGTTATCTGTGGGGTGAAACGGGCTCTTAAGACATTTGGTTCGAGCTGTATTACCTACCTAGGTTAGATGTTGTCTGTGGGGTGAGACGGGCTCTTAAGACATTTGGTTCGAACTGTATTACCTACCTAAGTTAGGTGTTATCCATGGATTGAAATAGAAACAGAGTGAAGAGAGCAATAAATATAGTAAAACAAGAAAAGATAAATTAAAAACAATTTTAGAATAAGTGAAACAGAAAACAAAATTGAAATAAAATTATGTTGTAAAAAGAGTTTGCCGTAAAGTATTCTGGAAGGAAGAGTCGGGGAAAAAAGTCAAAATATAGAGAAGGAGAATGGTGGTCAAAATAGATAAAAGAGAGAAAATTGAACTTCCAAGGTGAAAAGGTATTTATGGTGGTAAGGAAAGGGGAGAAAGGTAGATGGAGACAAAGTAAAGAAGGAGGAGAAAGGTGGTTCTGGGGGTTTGCAGGGGAAGTTTAAAATGAAGCAGATAAATTATTTTCGGAGTCAGCAGGTTATCCGCACTGTAGCGCATACAGCTTCATTTTTGAGAGTTAGAGAACCTCAAGTTTTGATTCATGAATTCAGATGGGGGAAATGAGAAAACCAAATATATATATATATATGTGTATATTTACATATATATACACTCGTCTCCTCCCCCAGTCACACACACACACACACACACACACACACAAACACACACACACACAAAGATAAATTATGTCGAGATGAATTATGATCATTCCACTTTTATTCTATCATCGACTTTACAAAAGGTGGAAAAGTTGAAGAACGGTTTTCAATAAATTGTTAATTTTATTCTTAATATAAACAACCAGTATACATGGTTTTTGTTGTTTAGCTTGTCGATCTCAATAATGTTGGATTCATAACATTAACAACGAATTGTTATCGTTGTTGATTTTATTTCATGTAAAAATGAATATAATCTCACATATGTTGTGAAAGTTCACGTTTGTGCGAACACAATTTTTATATAAAAGCTATGAAATATAAATATACCGTATATAAAATATAGTACCATAACTAACTAAAAATTACATATTAGATTAAGACTTAAATTTTATTTATGAAAGATATGAAAACCATGTGAAAATGTAACGCAAGTTTTTGTAGGAATTAAACTTATATAATATTTGAGAAATATACAATCCATGAGTTTGAATTTTGATTTTTTTAAATTGGAAAAAAATTATCAATTTTTGAAACACATTTTAAAGTTATTTTAAGTAAGGAGAGATCATAATTATATTAATTTATAAATCAATCAACGTATTATGAAAAGTTATCAAAAAGAGTTTTATTAAACACTAAATAAGCTTGTGAATTATAAATAGAACGATATTACTTAATTTTATATCATAAAGAATGAAAGTCAAAATATTTATACTAATAGCCTTTGTAACAAGACAAACATATTAAAATTAGAACATATTATATTTGAAATTATTAGGTCCATGAACAAAGGTAAAATAGATTATCATAAATATATTTTTTAATGTTGTTCACCTAGCAATATTTTAATGAATTTAGAACAGATGAGGATGTATATTTATTTTGTTTACTTAAGTGAAAGAGAAAATAAGGAAAACTAATCTTTGAAAAGGCTTTGCAAAATGAAAGCTGAGTTAATTAATGATAGTTCAACAATGTTTTGAGTTTACAAATTAATGATTCGTAGTAGTAACTACCTTTCTCCTTATGTTGTTATGCGTGAGTGAATGTTTTCAAAAATGTTAAGTAAAAGTTTAACAGGTTATATTAAGATCTCAAATGTGTGTTTAAAAAAAAGTTACATTGATGCGTACAAAGACGTAAACGTCAAGCTGGTAAGGTTTTGGTTTCTGACAACAAGGAGGTCATGGGTCAAATCCCGGTTGCATGTAATGAAGGTGGTTTCCCATTTTCCCCTGACCTTATTTATCTTAAATAGTGTAATTAGATTAAGATATCTCAGAAGTGTTAAAGACAATGTGACAAAAAAACTGTTTTTGCCGATGGGTTAGTAAGGAGGAAACTATAATTTAGAGAAAATATACTCGCATTTTCATGAAGGTAAAATGGAAAAACCGTTAAGTAAAAGCCATCCTACATTTCACCTGGCATCTGGCCGGAGTTTGAACCCTGACATTCTAATCAGCAGCAAATCATACTAGAAGATCTTTATCCTGATTTATTATGCCCATTGATGCGGGTTCTAAACTTACAAACGTTTGGAACGAATATTATATTAATTTCGGGGAAAAAAAAGTTGACTTGTCTGAGAGACAAAAATGTAGTTTTTGCCATATGATTCTCACCAAACCCAATTAAGTGGCCATATGGTCTAGGGCAGTGGTTCCCAATATTAAGGTGACCACGGACCACTCTCCTCCTCCACCCCCTACCCCCGGTCAAAATCCTTCCCCTAGCTTAGGAACTTCAGGCAACTAAGTTAAATATTATTATTATTATTATTATATTATTATTACTAAAAAAACAAGTTTTTACAATACTTTTTTCATAAGAAAATATATTAGAAAAAATGTTAGAATGTTAGATAAAATAATAAGTAAAATTAACTCACTGTATTTCTTAAGATTATCAGTGTGATTTTTGAGCTTGGATTTGTTTCACCATTTGAGAAATTCTTGGGGTTATACTCTTGCTCAGAGCTGTCATGTCATTGCTTGTGTCCAGCCGATTTCTTTGCTTGTTTTTGATTAAAAGTAAAGTAGAAAATCCTTGTTCACACGAAAAGGTTTGTTGAAAGCACCATCAGACACCGTAAGGTGGTTCGCCGAATATTTGGGTAAGATATCGCCTTCTTAAACCACAGCTCTTCCATGTTTACACCAGATTCAAACGAGTCCCTGAAGTTACTACCGTTTTGAAGTTTGATCACCTCTTCTATGATTTCATCAGGAAGGTCCTTGGGCTTGACACTGAAAGGATTTCAAATCAGTTTCTTAATTAATTCATTTTCATTTTTGCCATATTCTGTAAAATAACGTGTAAATTCGTCCTTGAGTATTTGTGACACAACACGTTATGTTGGACCTCATATGTGACGGCAGCGTAGTTCTTATCGACAGCAAGGGCTTCCAACGTCGGAAATGCTGAATAGACTTTCTCCTGTACTTTGTCAATCCACAAATATATTTTGCATAGAAATCCGTGAATTTTGTCTTTAAACAAACACAAAAATGTTGGTGACATCTTCCAACTTTTAATTTCCAGAACCCTGTAGCTGCAAATTGATTAAAATGGGAGAAAATATCCACGAGATAGGCCATTTGTATCTGAAATTTTGCTTGTTTTTGGGTGGGTACTTTGACTCGCGGACCACTCCCGAGGCTCTTGCGGACCACTGGTTGAGAACCACTGGTATAAGGCATCAATCTTGGATTAGACTGACCTGTTGGGGAGATAGGAGCTCGGATCCCGGTTGGGTCTACTGGGGATGGTTTTTTCCTAAATGGCTTCCCACTCTCCTTCCACGTAAATGAGAGTAGATTACCTCTAGAATGATCTACCTCATTGGAGTATCCATCAAACATGAGTATAACCTTAACAGGTAGTAATACGTGGTGATAAAAAAATAATAAGATAATAATTGTCAATATGTTTATAGTAACAAATACGTGCATCATATTTTATTCTATCGTTGATTAACTTTAATTGTAAATATATTGTATTTTTTAGGTAGAGGCATTTTACCTTATAAACTAGCTTATCGACCTGTGAGAAAGCTCACTGGGATCATAACAAAGAGCGTATTTTCAACGTTAATGTATTGCAGTAGTAGGAATTTGTTAGTAGAGTAATGGAAGGCGGTTGAG
>CABFWB010003738.1:44057-72520 GCA_902151455.1 Timema bartmani
GAGAAACTTAGTTTCCAGGTTGAATTTTACAAGGTATAGCTCTATACAAACTGGCTTTTTTATTACATTTCTGTAGTTTATACAGCTAAAGTTGAGCGTACACGTTTGTCATTTTATTTTGAATATTGCTACGTTCATTACCATACAATTTAAAAAAAAAAGGTATTTAGGAAATTATTATTTTTTATATAATTGATAATATTTCACTCATACTATTATTGTTATTTTCTAGGTATTGGTTATATATATATATATATATAAAACAAGTTCAAATTGCATATAACATGAATTGACGTGTGGATAAGCAAACGTAGATCAAGTAACTTTTCTGTCATGTGAAATGTGAACTACAGTCCATAACTCATTTTGTCTATCTACATGGTGAGCTAAAGGTACCGGCTACTTGTAGAGAACTATCCTTAACACTTCTTTAGTTCAGAAAAAAACTAAACAGACAACATTATTTTTAATTATTCTGTTGTGACACTTTTGAAAAATATGACTTAAATTGTTTGAGAGAAGCTATATTTATGTTTATAACTTACTTTTATCTCATAATTGTAGTGCTCTATCTTTAAACGTAAGTGAAATTGATTTAAAATAAATTGTTTTTATAAGCATAGTAGTTATAAAACAATGAAGTCTTAGTTCAACCTCCCTGACTAAATTGAGGGCAATCAATTGAGGCAATGATGTTAAATTCAAATTATTTTTAAAACAATGGGTCACTCTAAAATTATTTATAGTTTATATTTCTAGTCTTCATAAATTAGCCTTATGACAGTAGTTCATACGCCGAGCATACAATAAGCCCTCTATAGTTGGTAGGTGTGTGCGAAGGAGTTTTAAAAAAAAATCCAAATCCAAGTCAAAGTGAAACTTGAAACTTACAAAGTGAAGTCTACTTTTTAATTTCTAAACTAACCATTAGGTGCATCTAGATAAAGAGAAAGGTTAAGAGAAATATATAAAGCACACTATATTGCTTTATGCTGGCATATTTGAATTTATCTAAGTTCACTTAATCACCATCCGGTGTTAAAATACTGTTTAGTAGCTGTTATAAAAATAGATTCATTTTGAAATATGTCATATTTAGTTGGATATATCAAAAGGATACAAGGGAAAAAAAGGGGGAAGTCACACTTCACACATTTTCCAGGACAACTTAAACATCTTAAAAGCCCTTAAATGACCCCCGCGAGTGTTTTTATTTTTTTAAAAGAATATAAATATGACATAAACTTATTAACCACATCTTCTTCCGATGGGTTAAAATTTGAACTTTTCCCTTTTTAACTGTTCTTCTTAATATGGAAATATTCTTCATTCGAAAAGTATTAAAATTGGGCCTTCCTTTTTTCCTTTGTAGCCATTATAAGGAAATTTTCTTCTTCCTTAAAAGTGGATTAAAATTGGACTTTTCCACCCTTTTCCTCTGTACTCTTCATATGGAAATTTGTGTCTTCTTTCAAAATGTTTAAAAAAATGCGTAGATTTCTGTGAGTGTCGAGCTCGATATGAAAACAAATTCTACCCTGGAATTTTGACATTTCAAAACTTCACACAGCCCTAATAGTTGGTATACATTTCTTCTCAACTTATTTAAGCTATATCATACGTCTGACCAAAATACTTGTTTCACAAGTGGAGACATTATAGCGATCATTACATAAAAAATAATAAAAAAGGAACAACTCGTAAAAGTACATACAAAATTGGTCGTCAAAATGACATGATCAACGTAACTGGTAATTTACAACCTATATAAAAAGAGATTCCACTTCTATTAAAATGTTGACCTTCCAAAATAGCATGTTCAAAATAAATGCTTGTATATCAAAACTAACTTGAGGATCTCTTTATTCATTTTTTTCCCCTCTCTTTCTTCATGAATAGAATTCTTTAAATCTTAAATTTTTACTACTTCTTTTGACTTCTTCATTACAATTATGAGATTTATAAATTAATGGGAAATATGTGTAGAGGTTTATTTACAACCCTTTTTTTATTTGAATGAGCTATTGTAAATAGCTTCACACACCCATTTCAATAATAAAATATAGACTTTTGGTTGACAACTAGACATTACCAATAAATTTTAACAAAATACCTTTACAAAAATTGTATAGAAAATCAGATGTTGTACGTCTAGTTCTTTGATAAAAAAAAAATTTTGTTACATAAATATAAAAGGTGTAATTATTTTTATTAAAACTTTGGTGAATTTTTTTTCAACGTTTGAAGTATTTATATTTCCAGAACATGATCACAAAAAAGGCTGTTCATTCTTTTACAAGATTGTTGTTATTCATTGATAGTTTCATATAATTAACTAGCCTGTCTCAATATAGGCAAATGACTTATTTTTAAACTGAGCATTGATATATATTCTACACCTGGTTGACAATTTCAATTAAATCATACGTCATTGCATATAATCTGAATTTCTTTAATCAATTATTAATATCGATAAACTAACACTAATAATAGTGGTCAATATTATTAATGTTGACCACAAAAAAATCCATTGTATTTTCCAAAAGACCCTACATATGACATTTTTAATGTATCTGTTTATTTATTCAGTCGTTACAAAATTATTCATAACTAATAAATAATTTAAATTTAAAAGAAGTATGTTAGTGATCGAAAATATTAATAAAACTCATATTTAAACTAAACTATCAAAAATGTACATAAAAATCAACCAAACTCAAAATTACTATTATTTAATTAGTCATTAATATGTGACTAAGATTGATTAATTTTATTAACTAATATAAATTATCGCTTTTGTGTTGGATAGGCTCACTGGGGTTATCAGAGTTTGGATTCCGGCCGGGTCTACCGAGGGTGGCTTTTCCCAAATTGCTTCCCACTCTCCTTCCACGCAAATGCTGGTAAATTCTCTCTAAAATTCTTCTTTCCCTATCCCGACCCCATTAGAGTACTACAATATAAGTGTATAAACTTAACAGGTAGTATGACATATTCAAATAAAAAAACTCATATACATTTTATCTTATTCATATGCCTTTATAAACTTAATAAATTATTAATACTAAACAATACTCAGTTGTCTTGGGTTAAGGTGCTCACCTCGGTACCCTAGTTTCGTGGGTTCAAACCCAGCCGGAGTCGAAGAATTTTTCTTGGGCGATAAAAAAAAATCCATAGTACAACTGACTTTGGAGGGAAGGTAAAGCTCATAGTACCATGTCGATTGTGGAATGTAAAATAACCCAGGAAACTGCGTAAAAATATATTTCCCAGCTAAATTAGTAAACCCTCCCACTCTCACTCATGGAAATTCTCGTCGGTTCAGAAAGTGCACGTTAAATAAATCAAATAAATATTTAAAAATATATAAATATACAGGAGTACATGTGTGTGAATGTAGATATATATCCTCTAGTAAAACCAGAAGCTATCAAAACTAATCCTAGCCGGTGTACAGAAGACAGAAATGGCGGAGGTACCAGCTGTCGGTAGAGCAGTAACCACATCCAGCGGGTCGGCATTCTTAGAGTACAGGACTGGAGTAATATGTTCCGAGTACAGGTGGGGGCAGTTCTTTCCCCCAGGGGCTCTTGGTGGATGACATTAAGCCCACTACCCTCTTCCCTCCCCCCCACCCAGTGCCCACATTAAGAGGAAAAATAGACAGACTACAACGTATTTTTTTGGGGTTAGTAGCCATTTGGTGATTTTTACAGTGTTTTTAATGCCATTAATCTTAACTCATAGACAAGTGGTTATTAATGGTGACTACAGCTCTAGGGCACTTTGTTGAGTCTTGAATATTATGGCTTTTGCTTACTGATGTATTATAATATACCCACCTACATATTATAAATACATTAAATTTAATTAAAATTGTTTAGAACCACGTCTCATTACCCTTTAGAGTTATACGCTTATGTATTAATTACTCTAATATTTAGGGATGTTAAAGTTTGAATTTAAAGTAGGTATACCACTATTCGCGTGGAGGGAGAGGGGAAAACTTTCGGTACACCCAACTGGGATTTGAGCCCTGATCTCACCGTCCTTGTAGGTCTAGTCTATTGCGAGAGTGACGCCTTAGCTCATGCAGTCACCGAAGTGGTTAATTAAATTTATTGTACGATTGTAAAATTATTTTAACTAACTTTTTGATGATGAAAATATAAGAATAACTGATCTACAAAGGTTCGCATTCATTCGTTTTAATACTAATACAACCAATCGTAATAAAAATTGAATATTTTCAAAAACGGAAAATTTTCCGTCTAACGTCTCCACTCCCAACATTAACCAGTTTTGTACAGGGGTGAAGCCCTACATTATGTACCCCTTCCCCCACCACCTCTTTTAATTAAAGCTAAAATATCCCTATTGTCGCTATATCTAATTTTAAAACTATCATCATTTTCCCCATGACCAAGAATCCTGTTAAAAAAAATTTCGTTTGGAAAAAAACAAGAAAGAAATTATGTGGCAACTGCAATCATTTTTAAAAACATATTTTTTATCTTACTAATTTCAGATGCTTCTGGAAGTAAACATTGCTATGTTATGTTGTAGATTCATTGGCCTGGTTAAATATTGATGGCAATTTTAGCTCTGTATGTTTATAAATAGATGACATAAACATATGAGATATTTATTTTGAAATTAAACCAAACATTTTTTAAAACACACATGAATTTACTCTATTTAATGTTAGATCTACACGTATGAATAGTGATGATACGACATATTTTCAACAGCCAAATAGTGCAACATTAACTAATACGTGATGATATTCCATAAATGAGAAATATAATCAATACTTTGCTGAGTTTCACATATTTTATATGAAACAGGAACACAAATAATATTCCAATCATACATTATGCTGAATAGTATTATAGACTGCATTTGTTTGTAAGCGTAATTTCTAATTTCAAATGATATTTTTCACATTTTTAATCAAAATAAAATACAAACGTGAGCTCTACATCTATAGAGTGTATGTTACCGGCAATGTGTGAAATTCAGGCGTTCTATAAAAATCTTCTATATAATGGCAGATTGGTTTTGGCAAAGAATGAAATAAACGAGTTCTGCTGTTGTATTTCAAACTTATTTTCAAGTTCTTTGTCTTTTTATGTCCTAGAATATGTTATAAATTCTTTTTTACAGTTCTTTGTAAGTCTTGCGCCGTTTTCTTGCAGGTTCACCTAATTATTAGGATTTAAAATGATCAGGTTATGTTATTTTAGAATAGGTTAGTTAGGTAAGGTAAGGTAATGTAAGGTTAGGTTAGGTTATCTATTGTTCTCGGTAATATATAATGACTGGTTATTCTATAAATTTCCTACAAAAAGTATGAAATACAACAGCAAAACTAATTTATTTCATACTTTGCTAAAACCACTTATGAATTATATAGAAAGCCTAGGCATATTATAGAATGCCTGGATTATACACATTGCCGTTAACACATACAGGCCTTTTAATTCATAAAAAGGTGACCTGGTGGTCTAGGGGTAAGGTGTCAGAATTCTGTGCTGAGGGTCCACGGTTCAATCCTTGGTCCCGGCACAGATTTATCTGATTGCCAAACCCTTCCTTCACCTGTGACAAGACGTGTATTAATCACAACTTGTGAATGTGTGGAATGCCAGGCCTCCACCGTGGTTCGGATCCCACGTTAAACTGTATGCCCTCAATTTCATCTCACAATCACCCTATTACTACACATTAGCGTAAGTGCGTACAACCCGAACGGGTAGCAAGACGTGGTGCTTATAATTCATACAAATATAATAGTAGTTTTTGAAACTATCCTTAAAACATGCTTTGTAAATGAATGTTTCAATTCAGGTCCAGGTATTAATATTTTATGTATGTCATGTGAACGGAAGTCATTTTTAGAAAACTATTCTAATGTCACAAAACCTTTTTTACTCGTTTCTTTAATTTGCTAGTGTTTAGTGTTAATCAAACTACTTGTCAATTGATTAAGTTGAATAGGTTGATCTTTTAATGAACTATTTTTACTTTCTTGTAAAGAGCAAGTATTGTCGTCTTGAAAGTATTTTATCTCACTAGTATGTAAAGTCTTAATTATGATTTATGTACCCACAAACTCAAAAAAGAGAGTTTAACAATTTCAAATTTGTACTTGGGTTTACAGCCGAAATAGTATAGATGGAAATGTAAGAAATACGAGTTAAGGTGGGGACGAAGGAAACGTTAATTATAGTCAGTTTTTTGGTAAAAAAAAGTCAAACACTTCTTCAGGCGAACTAATATAGTTTAATTTTCTTCACACGCTGATATCAACAGTTGTTGTCAAGGGTTTCCTCGAATTCAATGACAACTTTTTCTGTTCATATCATCATGAAAAGACAATTAAACTCTGTTTCTACTGAAGAATTATTTTATTTATTTTGAGAAAAAACTTTTTTTATATAAAAATTGCAAAAATGACTTTCCTTGCGTTATCTACATCCTCAACATTAAATGGAGTTAATTCAAATTGATACATGACATTTTTATAGTTATAGCTCGAAGGCAAACCGTGATTTTGATTTTCGCTCCAAAGCTAAGGGTAGTTCACAGATGACTAATTTTTTTACTGATAATTTTTTTAATGAAAAATGCCTTTAACAATATTGTACAAAATGGGTAACTGGTTAGTATTTTATACGAGAAATAGAAATTAATACCTGTTTTTATCAAAGTGGTTTATTTTAGGGTAGTTTATTGATGGTCAATTTTTGAAAATTTTATCCATTTATTATAATAGACTAGATGAGAAAATAAGTGCAATGTGCCGTGTAATTTATTTTATTATTAATTTCAAACTCGCTTTTGTGGTTGATTAGACTAACGCGCTACTTTCGGAGTAGACTAAACTGTCGATGACTGGGAAATCAAGTTGGGAATCTCGGTCAATTATACTAAGGATTGTTTTCCAAAATGGTTTTCCACCCTCCCTCCATGCAAATGTGGGTGAACTTCCTATAAATATAAATTTCATCATCCATTAAAGCTATCAGCGTAATTAGTATATAAGCGTATAACCCAAACAGGTAGTAAGATGCGGTGCAAAATAAAAAAGTAATTTCAACAAAAATCAAAGTTATCTTAAGGGGTGAGTATTGGGGAGTTGTAAAAAATGCATTCATACTAGTGGGAAAGGGGTTGTTAAAACCACCCTCTAGTTCACCTGGATAATATTCATACCTTGTCTTCTTTGTCACCAGTAATTCAGTTTATTGCAGGATTGACGCCATAAACTGTGATACCATCATTGGGGATGAAATAATGTTTTAATAAGAACTATAGGTGGGACTTTCAAATCCTCTGGTATTCGAGATTCATAAAGATCTCCAAAAAAAAACTATCTCTAATACAATAATTATGGAGCTCTTTACCTTAAATAACAAATTTAAGCAATTGGTGTAATTAATTATATAAAACCTGTGTAATTAGGAGAGTAACAATATTACAATAGACAAATTTTACTGCAATAACTAATTTGCTAAAATAGTGTTCTATTTGTGGTTTATGATATAATAGACATGAAAAACAAAATATAATTTGTCAGTGGCACCAAGACCTGCTCTTAATTTTAATTTTGAAATATTTTCACTTTACATTTTTTGTAGTAAATTTTTAAAGATTCGGTGAAGAGAGATTCGAAAGAAAATTTGAGAACCAAATCAGAAAAATACATGTGTATACCTACTAGTGCATAAATATTTGCGACATAATGTGTATGAATACATAAATACATTTACAATTATATGTGATTAATTACTAGGAAGAACTTCATTCAAATTATAAATATAAACAATAAATAAACCAATTATACATAATAGTCAATAAAAATAAAACTTATTTATCCAATTTAAAAATTAAAAGTAGGAATTTAAAATATAAATATTGACTAAATAAAATATTTAAAATGTACTTCACCCCAAATACCTATTTAAGAATTATATCGATCTCAAATATTCATTCCCCTTAGTCATCAAAACTGCCAGATGTTTCTAGATGTCCTATAAATTTGACCTGATATCTATCGGCTCAGTAATATAATTATATGTTTCAATGCATATAAGACTAAATCACTGGGCCTATATGCGGTATTTGGCAAAAATAAATAAAATATTTCTCCAGTGGAAACATAGTTTAATTTTCTTCACAGGGTGATATCAACAGTTGTTGAATATTTGTTATGAGTAAAACGGCATTAGACAAGAAACTTTTTAAATGAAGATAAAAAGCTGTCATTAAATTCCAAGATACCCTTAACAGATATTCAACAACTGTTTCTATCACCGTGTGATAAAAATTAAATTTTCTGTTTGTATTAAAGAATGATTTTATTTGTTTTAGCCAAAAAAAAGTTTTTCATTTGAAAACTGTAGAAACACCACGCTTTTCTCGCGTTACCATCATCTTAACTTAAGATGTGTGGATATAGCCGTTTTACCTCGCAGTGTTAGTTGTTATCTGTGGTGTTTGAGATAGCTTCAAACGATACCTCTTGAGAGGCTAAGTCTCTAAAAAATAAGTTTCTCAGTCGCTTATAGCGGCCAGTATAATCGTTTCTAAAAGGGGGTTGTTTTGAAAGCAAGAAACAATAGGTCCTGAATGAAAGGAAGGGTGTTTCATGAAAGTGCGCACGATTCCACGCTATTATATGCATATTCAGGTTAAGTTACAAACAGTGTTGAACGAACACCATCCCCATTGTTCTAGCCTTGTAATTAAAGACTTTGTATGAAGTCACCCCTCCCTATCATCATGAACTTTGTCCACCCAGCAAGGACATGATTTATGAAGTCTGGGCTATTTTTTTTCCCCCCCCGGTGTGTGTGTGTTAAAGTTGCGACCACCTCCTTTGTTGGGATGACTCTATTAAGTTCAGGTACTCAAAATTAATAGTTGTTTTTTTGAGTGGGTTGAACTTTGTCTGCACTCAGTGTGGTTTGTATCCAGTCTGCTATTTTTAAAATAGCGTGACCCCTTTGGTGAGAGTAAGTATAGTGATCGTAAATAAAATAAATCAAATTCAACCTAAAGCCGAAACAATTTTACCTATTTGGCCAAAATCGGCTATCTAAGATTTTCATAAGGTTGCCCACAGTTCATTTTGGAAATATATGTCCAACCCCCAAATTAAGGGTACCTGGTTTACTGAAGGTCAAAGATCGAAAAAATCAATTTTCTCGAAATTGGCTCTATTGATTTTGCTTGAAATGTAAACAAAATGGCTCGTATATTGATAAAATACTCTGTAACTTCTAGCTTTTTATTTATTTATTAAGCGTAAACTTTCCAAATCAACTGTTTATATCGGCATACAATCATCTCTGTAAGCGAGAGCGCAAAGTCCTGCCAATTTTACCGGGAAAGGTATGTTCACATATTACTTTCCAGGGTTCTTTTAGAGTTTTTATCGCCCAAGAAAAAATCCGTAGACTGTGGCTGGGTTCGAATCCACGATCATTTTTCCTGAGGCAAGCACTTCACCCCAAAACCACAGAGGTCGCCGAACCCTCAGGTAACAATAATAACTCAAAAACGGACACAATTTATTTTCTTGCTAAATTATATATCTATTCATCATGTTCGTTTCCATCTATAAACACTCCTTTCAAAGGGGATATGGAATAATGGTTTGTTTATTATTTTAAGCTCCTCGTTGCCATGGAAACTTACTAATAATATACATGAATTGTTACGCAAATTAATATAAGATGTAAGTGTAACCATATTGAGAGTAGGTTTTTTCAACACAGATTCACTTGTACATGGTATATAGCTAACCCCTTTATCTGAAAGATAAGTAGCACAACAGAATTAATCCTACCTCAATCCAAAGAGTAGGCCTACTTTTTTAAATTTTCTTGCAGTAAATAGACTGACATAAAATTAAATGTTGACATATTTAAGGTTTCATTAAATGTACAAATATTGGTACTGCATTTGATTTAAGAAATGTGCCATATAGGTTACTATGCGATTAAATAAACGTGTGGTAACCTGTTTTTAACTAAAAGTGCAATAATTTAGCCCCACATATTACTACCAGTTCGGGTTATACGCTTAAGTAATAATTAAGATAATGGATTAGGAATTGGGAAGATCGAATCCAGAAGAAGTGAACCCGCATTTGCGTGGTTAGAGCGGGAAATCATTTAAGAAAAACCACTCCCAGTTCAGCCGACCAAGATTCGAACCTGTATCTCCCCGTCCTCGGTGGTCCAGCTCAACACGAAACTAGTGCATTAGATAACTACACCACCGAGGCGGGTAAATAATAGTATGCAGCTTTTTACAAATTTGTTTGAATTTAAATGCACAAATTGTAAAGGAAATTTTAAAACAAAGACGTATAAAAGTAGTTTGGGGAATTTATCAATCGCATTGGTGGGGAAACCCCTCACTACATCCAGCTGGGATTGAAACACCAGACTTCCCTCACTACCGATAAATCAGACAATATGACACTAACGCTTTTGACCACGTGTCCACCACTACCACCATCACCAGCATGAGGTGGAACCAATAGGAAAAAAAAGATATTGATGTATTTGGTACAAAGTGGAAGGCCAGGCTTTATAATTTGGAAATCTTTTCAAAAAGGTTTTTCCTCCATACCGTTCCCTTGTCCTCCAAATCGTTTACGTGAACACGAAGAGGAGGAAAGTTTTGTGGGTTTGACCCCAAAGTAGCTGGGTGGGGTCACCCTTGCAGTGGTTTACATCTGTGGGTAAAATGGGGCTACGTGGAGTGAGATATAAGAGAGAGTTAGTGCAGTTTGCAGGCAGAGTTAGAAACAAGGGGTGTGTGACCAAAAACACCTACCCTAAAAAAAAACACGAGAGGTTTAGTGAGAATAGGGGTGTATGGGAGAGGGTTAGTCTTGACAGGTATATTACACACGCTGGTACGGCCTATGTTGTGTTCAACCCCTCCTCCCTACCTTTACAGACTCACAAGCCCACACACTACATTCTCTCCTATTTCCACGTGGTCAAATGTCATAGGAAAAGAGGAAACCCACAAATTACATGAAATGGTCCCTTAAATTTTGGCACCGCGCTCACTTATCACCGAACAAATAGTCACCATAAATCTTTCTTTATTTTATTTATTTCATTCATACAATAATTATTATTTTTATTGCATAATTTTTCTTTTTTTTTCACATTTCCTCTTGCCTTCTTACTTTTATTCGATTCTATTTTGTTAATGTCTCAACCAATTTTTTTTAATGAAGAATTGGTGTTCACTTTTGTTGTTCACATATTTTTTTAAGTCTACTTCAATATCACACCATATTTTTTTAATACAACTTCAAAAATACGAATACAAATAAGTTACAATCAAAGTCAAATCGGTTTTAAGAATATAAGTTAGATAATACATTTTCAAATTTTTTAAATGTGTATAAAGAAACTGAAGGCTAATAAATTATGAGTGAACGTTTGTATAGGTACAAAAAAAGTATTTGTAATAATGAAAATATGTTTTATAATCGGGTTTTTAACCGTGTGTTAACGTTGTAAATATTGTTTGTATGATAAATACTGAGAAAATATGTCTAGCTAATCAGGCCTATTTATTTTATATGTTAGACACAATATAGGCACAAGAGATTGAATTAAAATGTATCAATGATTTTCGTTGTACAGTGTCTTGCTACCCGTTCCGGATATAGTCATATGTACTAACTACGATTATGTGTTATTAATGAGAGAGGTTGGATTTAGAGGAATTTACAGCTATTTGCTTGGAAGGATAGCTTAAAACTATTTAGGGGGAAAAGATCCTCATTACACCCAAACAGGATTCGAACTCCAATCTACTCGTAATCGTCAGGCTAGTCTATTGCAATAATGACGCCTTCAACCATGCGGCCACTGAAGTTTTTTTTATGGAAAATTACCTATCCCCTGCACGTCAATTGTAAAAAGGTGTTTAGAAATCTTTTACTGGAGATTAAATCTTTATAAAATTTTTGTTAGTCAAGTAATAAATGGTGAGCTTGGTTGTGTTAAGGTGGGTTGGAATAAGGCGCGAATTTGAGATTAGAGCAGTATTTAAAATGTTTATTCTCAAATGCATTTATGCCCATTACAAATATACAAAACTTAAAATTAACCTAAATATATCTGCCTTAGCAATAATTGATTTATTTTAGATAAAAAACTTTTTTAAGTAAAAAAAAACTGAAAAATTACATACCTCAAATCACGCCTCCTTCCATTCTACGTTAAGGCGTTTAATTTGAAATGCTCGCAAATCATTTGAGGGGCTACAAGGGCAAAAGGGGTTGAATTTAACATAAAGTCAAATTAAGTTAATGCTGCCATCAGTTAGATAAATCATGAGACCTTTCTAATGATTTTATATTATGGTTAAAAGAGATCTACGTCATATTTAAACTAATTAAAAAAGAGTATTTGTTTGTGGTGTCTGTTATCCTGGAAAATGTGTGTAATATGACTTTACCCTATTTTCCCTTGAAGCCATAAATCTCTAGAGGTTTTCTTTCAAATCCCGATTGGAAGGGATTATCAAAAATAAAACATGTAAGATCCCAGATACCATCCCACACAGATACCACACCGATGCTATTTAGGCGTGTAAGTCTCAAATATATTGTGTATAGTTAGCAGATATGTGGTCGATTGTGTTTATCAGGTACACTCCTTATGAGCGAATAAAGTTCAAATGAGCCAACACTACATCGGTGGACACGCAGTATGAACGTCAACCTCGTCTTTAAATATTGAGGGGTGTATTGAAGTAGTTTTTTTTCTAAATGATTCCAATTCCTTAATGAAAATGTGGGTACAGTCTCTAAAAATTCTACCTACCTCATTCTTACTCTATTAGTGTAAATAAATACAAATATCCCAGATGAGCGCATACATAATTATGTACTTGTTGTGAGAGATAGCAGGTAAAAAATGGAAAATGTTGCTAAGAATTCTTGGTTTTGTGCGGTGAATAAATCAGGTTTATTTTGATCAAAAGGTACCTTAGTCATAACCTCAAAAATATGTTAGAAGAAATATCAATTTAAATAATCTAATCATCTATGAAAACAATTGTAGTAATAAATTATAAAATGAACTTACCACCCACAGCACCTACATATTTAATAGCTCCATTACAAAATCCATAAAAGCGTTAGCATTAATCTTGTAAATTATTATTCTGGCGAAACCTAAACATTTGTTTAAAACGTTAAGTCTTTGCTAAACTAACTCCAACCGATTCATTTTTTCATATACATGTATCACACTTAATCTTAAATTCAGATAATCAATCAATTTTAAAAAGAATCGTAAAACGCCCTGAAAGTTTGTAGGACAAGTCTACAATTGGATAAATATACCACAAGGAATCCCTTTAATGTACATAGATAATGTACTAACCTACATTCTAAAGTTATGTTTTGAAATATTGATGTCCTACCATCGCCCACATTCTATTTTTATAGGTCAATACATTTTTTGAATATTTTATGAGTTTCCATGTATGATGTATGTTTTATTTATTTTGTCTCGTCTCTCTTGTCCCCAATATTCTAAAACACAAAACAAATCCAAATGTTGCTAAACTTTTATACCGAAGTTCCAAATATGGTGAGATCCTGGCCGGGTGTAAAGAGGGTGTTTTTCCTTAAGTGGTTTTCTATTCTCCTTCCACGCAAGTGTGAGCACACTTAATCTAAATTCAATCTCATTAACGAAATGAATGGATCTGTCTTAAGAAATAACACCTAATGATATTAATAAGAATAGTAAATTATAGTGAACGCTGAACCACTAACATTCTGGCATATAATGATACGTTCAAGATAGTTCCCGAGGGGGATTTAATTTAGGAGCTTAGAGTGGGATGGGAGGTGATGCGAGAAAAAAAACCAGTATTTTGCAGTTTTTATGGAAAAATATTTTTTGGTCAAAATAAATAAAATATTGCTCCAGTACAAATATATAATTTAATTTTCTTCACATGGTGACATCAAAATTTCTTGAATAGTTGTAAAGGGTGTTTTGGTATTTAATGGAAACTTTTTATCTTCATTTAAAAAGTTTATCTTCTAATGCTGCAATGCTTATGACAGATATTCAACAACTGTTGATAATACCATGCGAAGAAAATCAAACTTTATGTTCCTTCTGGAGCAATATTTTATTTATTTAAAAAAAAAAGTTTTGCGATTAAAACTGCAAAATCACTGGCCTTTTCTCATGGCCCCTTCTATCCCACCTCAATGTGAGCGTCTTTAGAATTTACTAGTTCAAATCCTAGTCCTGAAAGAATTTCAAATGGGCATATTGTCAGCCTGTACATATATATATACATATATATACATATATATATATATATATATATATATAAAGTACTCTTTATAAACATATATAGATTGGGAGTGCAGAATTAAATATTTTTTAAATATTATTATCTTATAATAAACTAAATGAATCTAAAGTTTTACCCGCATCGGTGGGCACGGTGTCTTAACGTCTGATATCATCTTCATCTTGTGTTAGAATCCCGGCTCTCTGTACTGAGAGGGGTGTTCTTTTCCCCCTGAATATTCTTCTATTCTCCCTCACATGCAAATATGTGTACATTTACAACCCCCCCATGGATCATCATGGTAGTTATAAACAGAATGATCGTAATTCGAAAGACAAAGAAAGAAAAATATAGTATTAAATGGTTAAATTACCTGACTGACAGATATTTTAAATATTGTTTTGTGTTTATTTATATATTTAAAAAGTCTTAGTATTGATTGAGACTTGATGACCAGCGTTTGGGAACAAACATTAAAGAGTGCAGCATAGTAAAGTAGTAAGGAAGCGTCGCTCACGTTAAAAAAATCCATCATTATTTAAGAAGTTGTTTAGTATTCTTTCAAAATAGTTTTCTTCAAAATGTAGGTGAAAGTTATCACCAGGTTTATAACCAACGAAAAATTTAACAGTTCTAGTTTAAAGTTAAAAAAAAAAAAATAACCATGCTTTACGAGAAAATTTGTAATTGTGAGAACAAAGCAAAAGGTAATAAACATTTATCTAGCCTTACTATATTAAATCAAGTCATTTTTATAGGCTCTCAATAGAACATTGTAAGATAATATAAGATTGTTTTACAGAGTTTTTTTTAATTTATTACACTCTTTAGAAACACTTTAAGCCTAAACTTTTTTAACTGGTTTAAACTTTCGCCTACATTTTGGTGAAAACAATATTAAAAAAATATCAATACACTTCATAAATAATTCAGGATTTCTAAACATCTGCACCACGTCTCATTTCTCTACCATGTAGCACCCGTAAATGGAAAGACAGGAAGCAAAGTCTTGGCACCTGCCTGTATTTCAAACAATCGGCGACGTAATTAATCTAACGAATATAGGCCTAGCATAACTCTTTCTGTCACATACGAGACGTGTACACTGGTAGAATTTGACCATTTCTCCTTACACGCACTCTATGTCTCGATAATGACACAATATGCGAGAGAGAGAGAGAGAGAGAGAGAGAAAGAAGAGGAAATAACACACACACACATAAACACACACATACACACTAACTGCTAACAACGGAACAGAACAGTTCGTGTAACCCGGTTTTTTGACCGATCTCTTTGAAAATGTCACCGACTTTTCCTAACGAGTAAATTAAGAAGTTTGAATAATGTTCTTATACCGATGGGGAAAGTACTAAATCATTCTTGATAAAAGACACACAGCTATTCGTAATTCGTTTGTGCTTCCAAGCTTGACAACTTTCCCAGCCCCAACCCCCAATTCCCACAAGACCAGAATAGGACAAACAAATTTGATACATCCATTAATATGTCTGATTATTTTTTTTAACCAAGCGGAATGTGTATGGTATCGTTAAATTAAATATTTATAGTTTTTGTTCATCGTCAGTACGTCTGCAAACATATTTGATAGTGTCAAGATAAGTTGATTAAAATTAAAAGAATGTTTCTTATCATAAGAACATAATAATATAAATTTGTCTAATATTATCAACTTTTTTTAACTGTGTCTTGCTAACCGTTTTGGTCCTACAAACTAGCTATTTAAAAAAAATAGCATTACTTGTTTATAAAATATTCTCGAAATGAAAAAACTCATTAAGAGGGTTTAATATTTATTTAAATGCAAGCATGAATGAAGATATATCAAAAAATGGAGTTTATTACTAAAACAAATAGAAATAAACGGCTTTGGTACCCTCCAGATATAATTTCTCCTCAAAAATGTACTCTCAAAGTCTTTGTTGCAATTAATACATATTCTGTAATCTACATCCATGCAAAGTAAAATCATTTACATTCAAAATAATGTATTAAATAATAAGTACTAAATGTAATATATATTAAGACGAAAGCCACTGGCAGGATGCTATAGAAAGAGGTTGCCCTACGTAACTTGAAAATCTAAAAATGAGGAGGTTATAATTTTAAAAACCTTTCAGATGAGGTGTAAAATTAAAATTTGGCAGACAGGTATAGAAACAGCTTTTGATAACCAAATAAACCCTGAGAAATTTCTAACTTCTCGGTGGGGTAGAAAATTCACTTTCTGCATTCAAAAAATAAAAGAGTAAGTTTCCGGCTAACCAAACGATGTCTTTTTAGTGGATTCATGCATGTTATTTGAAAAATACACCCCACAATTATTACAAAATAAATTGTTAAATGTTGGGTCCTTTCATCACTTGCGACTGTTCTTGATCTCCCCAGACCCACGCATTTATACCCCGGTGAAGAGCCAGAGTGCGCGGTTTTAGGGAAGGTCGGATGCATCGGCAGTGGCAAGAGGCGCCCGTCCGAAGCAATTTATTTATTGAAAAAAAAGAAGAGAAAAATAAGAGGGAATACAAGTAAAACATGCATGGGAAAACATACAATCATAGAGAAATAAAAGAACATCGCATCTAAATGTGGAGCCAACGTCTGTGAGGTGCATAGTCTAATCGCTGATCTTATTCCTAGATCCTCTTTCACGAGTATAAAGACATTCGCGGATTTTCCCGCTGGACTCTTTGTTTGTCCCTGTAGATCACCGGTGATGGAGGTGGTGGCTGAAATAGCAACACCGGTTTCTCCTCCACAGGTTGCTATCGCTGTGGTCCAACCTTTGGTCGGCGCAATATATAGAAGGTTGATATGGTTTATAAGTTTGGCCTTGCTTGTTGCTGGAAACTCGGGGTAACCTGAAGCCAATCAATGCCAGCAGTAGGTTCACTTGGTGTCAGTCCCTACGCAGCGAAAGTTCAGTGGCCTTGCCTTTCAGGGCGAGGGATACTCGGAGATCCGATGCCTCGTCAACCTGCAGCATCTATGTGTCAGCTGGTAGAAGAGATGACCATGCTTCCCTTGTTGGTTGGATATTTACCGGGTGTATAGCGGCTGCAGGTCCTGGGGCCGAAGCTGCTGTTTGAGCGGCCGCAAATGGCGGTAGTCGTGCCTCCAATCGTTGGAAGTGGATTTAGTTGGCATTTAGATATTGCTGTAGATCCTGGAGGATGGCCAAAATTCGGTTCTGGGAGTCCTCGGCCGACATTGTAGACGAATGGTTGAAATCTTGGTCTACGGACCTAATATACGTAAAGTACAACCAGCACAAAATGGTATGCAAACTACAGACCTCTCTAGATATAAACTTTAACGTGATTTACTCTTGAAAGAACTAATTGTAAATTGAGGTATGTCTCGCATCGACCAACAATTTTACACATTGAATAACATATCTTTGTATTAAGTGTAGGTACCCCAAATAGAGGTGGTCAAATGGGACCATCACTAGTAGATAACGTCAACTTGTGAACAAACATATATTTCGCCTCAGTTATATCTATATCCCCTTTCCCCACGAGTGCCGTGGAACCCAAACATCCCTCCAGACATCATTTAATGTTCTCGCATAGGGAAATAAAAACAGTGTGCAAGAATAGAAAAATCCTGCCTGTACTGATAATCGAACCCGGTCTCTCTAGCATTGTAAGGATAATCTTAATCAATAGACGGAAAAGAGCGTGTGATACTTTTTAAAGTTGCAAAGGACTAACAGAATATTTCTTCATACAACGAATTCTTGACCTTTTTTTTAAATATTACAATCGCGTCTAAACACCCGTTAGGTTTGTACGTATATGTAATAATTCCACTGGTGTGTTAGGAATGAGGTTATGTTTAATTTAGAGGAAATGTACCCAAATTTGCAAAGTGGTAAAGTGGAAATCCTCCTCAGTAAAACCAACCGGAATTCGAATCCCGATATCCTCGTCATTGGTAGTCTAGTCTTTTGCGAGAATGACGTCACAGACCATATCGCAAATGAGGTAATTTCCCCCCTAATTTAATACCCTTAAAGATTTCAAGCAGCTTATCCTAAGAATATAACCATAATTCAATAACTTTAATTTATACTTTATTTAAAGGCACAAAGCCAATAATGTATATTACCTGCTTCTGTGGCATGTGGCAGTATGGTCTAAGGCATCACTTTCGTGTTACAGTAGACTGCCAATGACAGAGAGATCGGGGTTCAAATACCGGTCGGGTATACTGAGAGAATTTTTTTCCAAAATAGTTGTCCACTCTCCCTCCAAGCAAATGCGGATACACTTCTTCCAAAATATAACCTTCCTTATCACTAATTCATTATTGTAATTAGTATATAAGCGTAGAACCTTAACAGCTAATAAAGTGCGGTGGTAAAAATTATATTAAAATATAGCTAAAACATCTTATTCTGATCATAATTAACTGCCAAAACGGATTTGTTTGTTTAGTTCAATTCTAAGTACTTTTTTTAAAAATACTAATGCTAAACAGTTATCGGCAAAAAAAAAGTTTATGTTTATGTTTTAAAGATATATTTCTATAAGTTAGTAAATGAAAGACTTTTGGAGATGATTGCATTATTTAATACTTTTGTAATGTTAGATAACTTAGCTCAGTCGGTATCGTGTTTGTCTAGAAAACTAAGGGCCTCGGGTTCGATTCTTGACATGTCCGAAAAGTTTATTATTTGTGAAATGTGGGTTTCCGTTTTCATAGTGATGAATTATCGGCCAGGAGCTATAACTTTGTTCTAGATTTATGTTCGTTTATAAGTCGTGTGCTATTATAATCAATAGGTTACTAAAGTGCCCGTTATATACCTCAAATAAATCAAATAGAATATATTTAACACATATACCTTACGAGTGACCTAAAAAGCTTTCAATCGCAATCTATTTGAAAACCACTTTAAAAATATCCCTCCGCTAGGAAATGTGGCAGTTCATTTATACTTAGGCAATGAATTTCCAAACAAACTTGTTCGTTACATTGATTGATAGACGTAGTTAATGCCAATTACCGTACGTCGACAGATAGAATGCCATTTATTAGTCACTGGCAAAGTGAAACAAACATCCCCTCCTTCGTTAAAAAAAACTTTTCTTTTTTTCCTTCTGATGAACCTGAAGTCATTCAAGAGAAGAGGAAAATAACGTGAAATAAGAAGAATGAAGTCTTGACAAATGTGAGATAGTAAAACATTCCTATACACCCGACAAACATTAACAAGGGCGAGACAACAAGAAAAGAAGGGGGGATGAAGGAGAAGGGTGAGGAAAATTAAATTGTATTCATCTACATGACAGGGACGATCAAAATCTCGTTCATAGCAATAACAATTATTTTTATATAGTTATCATTTTAGTTATATCAAAATATTTTTAAAGAAGCTTATTTTTAGGTTGTAAGGTTTTAGGTTGTTTAGGTTGTACGTATTTATAAAGTATTAATAATAAACTAATACAATGATAATAATAATAATAATAATACTTAGTACCACGTCTTACTACCCGTTTGGGCTATACGCTTAAGTACTAATTACGCTAATGGGTTAGTAATTGGGAAGGTTGTATATAGAGGAAGTGAACCCTCATTTGTGTAAAGGGAGAGTGGAGAACCATTTAGGAAATACTACCCTCAGTTCACCCGACTGAGGTTCGATCTCCCCTTCCTCGGCATTCAAGTTCAACACAAAGCTAGCACGTTAGCTAACTACACCACCGAGGTGGGTAACTAATACAAAACGTAGTTAGTGAGTAAATAAGTAACAAGTAAGTGCTTTTAAGTGGCCATTTGTTTTTTAAAACAGAACGTTTGATCTCAAAAAATATTTACAATAAAATGTCATGTCATGTCAAATTTCATGACATAAGGTGACATGTGGTCAGCACAACAAAACCTCCAGTTGTTAATCTCAGTTTTCTAGTCCAGTGCCGCTAGTTTTTCATCCAAGTAGCTCCCATGTGCTCACGAGGCTGAGTTGACCCCTTTCCAGACCCAATGCTTCATGGAGAAGCTTGATGCGCCGGGGATCAAACCATCGAAGCCAATAAAGAAGGGGACAAAACCCAATAACAATAATCAACCATCCCTTTCCCTTCACCCGAACAATAAAATGGTAACCCACATCGGAGACCACGTGTTATAACGCTCTACTCTCAAGTAGACAAGACTGCTGATGATAGGGAGATCCAGGTTCGAATCTCAGTCAGGTGTACTGAGGGTGGTATTTTTTAATGGTGCTACACTACCTCTATGCAAGTGCGGGTAAACTTCCCATAAATATAGCCTCCAAAATCCCTAAAAGATTATCGTAATTAGTACATAATCGTATGGCCCAAACAGGTAGTAAGAAGCGGTGCTAAAAAAAATATGGGAGCGTCATGAATTGAGACTTGAAGTGCGTATCATTAGTAGAAATAATGACTTGTCAAAAGGTGTGCGTTCTTGGTAGTGGGTCAATATCCCAGCACGATGTCATCACGCAATTGGACGACACAATGCCACACCAATTACCGGGAAAAATTGACAAACTTTTGCTGTGCTCGCGAGGTTTTAGAAGATAGGCAATCATGAGAGCATTTAAAAAGAAGAAACTTAAAGGGGAGGGTCAAATATAGGATTTCCCCCCTCTCCCAAATCCCCCTTAACCTTCCCCACCTACGAGAAATATTGACTTTTTGATTCGCATTAAACTATTAATCAAGCTTTGGAACTACTAAACGACAGGACAAATCCATCAATTGTTCCAACCCTTCCTTGTATTTTAGTTTTATGTTTAGACGTATATAAAGGGCTACTATAAATATCTCTATACAAATTTCCAAACTATTTGTCTACAGCTCGGAAGAAAATAAATGTTTAACAACAGAGATATTATTACATTTTAAAGTTTTGCGTTTATCAATCTTTTTGAATTGGTATTCATTATTTAACATCGCCAATGGTTGTTGGTTATTGTTATTATTATTATTACTATTATTATTAGGTGTTCTGTCTCACGACAAGTCCTCTCCTTTTGTCAGTGAAATTAGACCTCCAATGCGCCCTTGTCCTCTGCCTCCTCCTTCAGCTATCAGAATTTTCTTCTTTCCTTCAAATCATCTGACATTTGAATCCTCATTCTTCCTAAGCTCCTCTTTCCCACAACCTTTCCTTCTATGACGTCATGCAGAAGAAAGTAGCTCGTCAGAATGTGTCCGAACTTTGTCCCCAAGAATCACATCCAAAATGGTTATCGTCTCACCCACTCGTCTTAGGATTCCCTTAATTTTGTCAACCTGTCTGTCCACATAATCTTCTCAAGTCTTCTCCAGCTCCACATTTCAAAGCTGCCCAAGTATTTCTTTTCCATCTTCCTATGAGTCAAAGTTCCTGATCTATACAGCGTGATGCTCCAAATGTAGCATTTCATCAGTTTCTTCCTCATTTCCTAACTCAACTTGCTGGTCAGCAGTAACTATTTCGGAAACTTGTTTTAGGTTAAGATAATTATACATAAGGCTTGTATATGATATTTGTGAGCTATCTAAGCTATTTTACTGTTGATAACCAAATATGTTAGATCCACACCAACTTGATTTACGCTTAATTCTACTCCAATAATCTAATACAAAATTGTCATTCAACATTGTTTCTTCATTTATATTAAGTAACTATACAATGATTCTAAGTAATATGGAAATAAATACTTTTTAGAGTAAATGTCTATTATTAGCATCATTCACACAAATAGAATATTTCCATGGAAAGGACCTTTTGGAAAATACAAAATTTATTGTGGTAAAAATTGAATACATTTAAATATCATATAGGTATTGATAATATCTATCAAAGGCTACAGCTACAGATCACATGATTTGACGTATGAATAAATAAAATAGATCTATTAACATTATTAGCTGCCAGATCAAATTATTCCTAACTTTCCTTATTGGATTCTGACTAAAGTTTTTTTAACGCCGCGTCTTACAAACAGTTTGGATTATAAACTTATAAACTAATTATTAATTCAGCTAATGATACTAAGGATAGGAAGATTATATTAATAGGAAGTGTATCCACATTTGCATTGAGAAAGAGTGGAAAATCATTTTGGAAAAACCATCCTCAGTACACAATACTTAAACTTCGATCTCCCCATCAACGGAAGTCTAGTCTACTGCGAGATTAGCGCGTTAAACTAGTCAATTAAGTAAGTTATCTAAAGTTTATGGTTGATTCTATTACCTATTACTCATTTTAGATATTATAAAATTAGTGATATGTTTATTTTGAAATCTGTTATTATTATTATTAATTTGTTGCCCCTCAAATCTCTGCCCAAGGTCAGGTTGATGCTATTTATTTTGACCAAAATAATACATTTGACTTATGTCAACATATTATTATTCTCTCTAAGCTTGGTAATTTTGGCCTTTCTCCCTCATGTGTAAATTGGTTCAGCAGTTATTTGCGTGAAAGATCATTCACTATTAAAATTATTGATTCCCACATCTCAAATACATATTAAGCCTCCTGTGGCATACCACAGGGTTCTAATTTAGGTCCTCTTCTCTTTAATGTGTTTATTGATATTGGTAAATATATGATTTCATCTAGTTGTTTACTCTTCTCTGATGATGTAAGATTATTTAAAATTATCAAATCAATTGAAGATTGTATAGATTTACAATGGTATTTTGAAAATGGAATGTATTTTTATAGATCTAAATATACATCTTTTACTAGGAAAACTAATCCTTCCTTTTTTACTTATAAATTGGGCACTGAAAACATAGTTCACACCCTTTATATTAATAATATTGGTGTTATCTTGGATTATAAGCCTTACTTCCACTATAATATTGACTATCTAATTTCCCAATCATTGAAATTACTTGGACTTATTAAATTAAATTTATTACTTCATCATTTAAGAAAGTTGACTTTTTTTATGTCTGTACTATGCTCTGATTAGATCTAGGATATAATATGCTACTGTTGTTTGAAGTTCCATTACCTTAACTGACTTTCTCAGGTTGGAAAACGTTCAAAGAAAATTTGTTGCTATGATAAATTCTTTACTAAACGGATTTATTATGATTATGACAGAATTCGAAACCTCTTAGGGTTCCAAACTCTCTTCTCGCGTGGACTTCATTGTGATGCCCTTTTTGTTTTTAATATTTTCAATAGCAAAATTTCTTGCAAATTTGCCCTTGATCATGTAGGCGTTCATAATCTATTCTCGGGCTTCTCATAATAAAAAAATATTTTTTTAAACAGCTTTAATAAGGTGAGCCCTATAGGTCATAGTATCCATAGCGCCAATTCTAGATTTGTGGAATTCGACTTCTATCATAGAATAAAAGCTAAACTCAGAGAGTTATTTAAGGAACTCCCATATGAATTATTTATCACGTGCCTATAATATTTAAATTTACAACATTTTGATTTTTTTTGCATATTTTTACTGCTTTTAACTACTCTTTAGTTATTTGTTAATATTGCTATTTTTTATTCTTATTATTATTAATTACCATTTTTTGGTAACTATTCATCTGTACATATAATCATTTAACTCTTATTGTTTTTCTTATTTTCTCATGTAATTATTATATATTTGTATGGTACTTGTGTACTTTTCAATGCTGGTCTGTTATAGGTCTTACGACTGTTGGCCAGCACTACAATAAAGGAAATTGAAATTGAAATTATTATTGTTACATTAGTTTCAACTCTGTCGCCAAGATACCAAATCAATCTTAAAATAAGAATCATTCGTTTCATAACAGAAGTCTCTCCGCACGAAGAATACATTCCATCTAAATTGGATTCAAACCAAGTCTTCTTATGGAAAATCCCTTGAATGTTGAAACCCTTCAAATCTCTAGAACCACGGCAAAGTCTCATAATTTCATTCAGCAATAATACCTTTTAGATAAACAAACTATTTTTCTTCCTCACAAGCATCGGATAAAGAAGGTACTGTGATCGTTAAAAAAATCTTGTTCGAGATATAGATAGATTACTAAAGTACTGTTGAAAGTAGGAATTGTTTTCTGAAAGGCCTTTCTCCCTCCTAGAAATCTATTATATAGTAGGATTTTTGTAGGAAAAAAGACCTTTCAGAGAGTAATTCCTACCGCGAATGGAGTATACGTACCATCCCCTGGATGCTATTTTGTCTGTATTTCCACCTAGAGACTAAACCATTTTACCAATTGGTATAAAACTTGGTATCTAGGGTTTCCATAAGGTTCCTTAGAGGTTTTCTTGGAATGAGATAACTAACTCTAAAACTAAGGGTAGTTTACTTAAGGCTGAAAAGAGAAAAAATGCGTCTTTCACGAAATTGGCTCATAAATGTTTTGATAAAAATTTGTATCCAGGCACTTTTTAACAGTAGCAAAACACCGGTCCCATGGTGTATGGTCAATGCACATGTCTACGGGTCTAGAGCTCCTGGGTTCGATTCCAGACTTGCACCTTGGGTATTTTTCCCAAAAAGGAAACTACCCCAACGATCACCAGGGTTTGACTAATCAGGCTTGTTAGGTTTTAGAATTTCCACTGGTTCCACACCCTCATACTCACTATCACCCTCAAACTCACTATTACCCTTATACTCGCTATCATCATCACCTCATCTCATCGGGACATGGAAAGAGCCTCCACGGAAAGGATGTACGATTAGTACATTAGGGTGTCTCCTGTTCAGCGGTACATTAGTACTGGCTAATTTTCCCACAAACTGGGCTACGAATGTTCCTCTAATGAATTTTTTGAAAATTGACTATCTAACCCTAAAATTAAGGGTAGCTTACTTACGGCTAAAAAGATAAAAATGCCCTTTTCTTGAAATTGGCCCTTAAATGTTTCAATAAAAGTTTTTATCCAGACGCTGTTTAATATTATATACTAAATGATTCATATTATTTTCCCATGAAAATGACTTTGAGGGTACTTTACATAGGCATGAATTTTTGAATTTTGACCATATCAGCGCAACTCTTTGAAATAACAAATAGCTTTTCATCACAAAGTTGTAAAGTTCTTAAGTAAGCCTATATAAATCCCTTCGTTGAAAAAAGTTTTATAAAATCAATATTTTGGAGTTATAGTTATAGTTATGTTTAAAATTGAACTTTAAGAAATGGGGAGTTGAAAATGCATAGAACAAATAATATGTTTCTGTATCAGTATATATTATTTCATATATGCTCTTTGGTGAAAGGCTATGTTCTTTTTTTTTGGTGACCTGGTGGTCTAGGGGTAAGGTGTCAGATTTCTGTGCTGAGGGTCCGGGGTTCAATCCTCGGTCACGGCACAGATTTATCTGATCACCAAACCTTTCCTTCACCTCTGACAAGACTTGTATTAATCACAGCTTGTGAATGTGAGGAATGCCAGGCCTCTGCCGTGGTTCGGATTCCACGTTAAAACTGTAGGTCCTCCATTTCATCTCACAATCACCCTACCATTACACATTAGCGTAAGTGCGTATAACCCGAACGGGTAGTAAGACGCGGTGCTAATAATAATATGTTCTTTTTTGCTATTTTGTTTCACATATCTTAGGAGATATAAATTATTGTTATAGAGACATAGTAGAGGAAAAAAGAACATTGTCTTTAACTAAAATGTGGTGCACCGTACTATTTTATTTATTTTAATCATTAAAATTATTTTGTCATTTAGTGTCTGCTGTGCAGCTAGCTTATATTAAATAAAATGATGAGCATATTAATGTTTATATTACTAAATAAATAAAGCGAAGACATTATTTGTGTTTTTACTTGTGTATCTTAATCCTACTATGTTTTTTCTAACTTTTTTTACCAAACTATTCATTTTAATGTATTTATTAGTAATATATGTACGACCCACTTATTAGTTTAAAATTTCTGTATTTATATTAATAAAATGATGAATTCACCAATATTTTATTATTACAATATCCTTTTGGTTGACACTGTTTTATTATTATCTTATATTTCATACATTTCTTCATTTAAAAATTAATAAGTAGATATTTCAATAAATATAAGATTTTTAAAACAGCAAAAACAAGAGAAAACGAAACATGATTTGCTTAAATAATATATTTTATAAACACCATATACATATTTTACGCTCAACAATGGTTGGTTTTGAGTGCTATTGTATAAATTAGATATCAAGTATAGTCTAAATATTTTTTTTGTTAGCTTCGCAAAGTAAACCATATTCTAGAAACTGTTTCAAGTTTATGGAGAGTCATCGAAATCTCATTAAATGATGAGAAAGCAAACATGTATGGTTTTATTACTGACGTGTAAATATAGGATATGGTACACGTATGTGTACGACAAACAATAGGATCATATAATATAACAAGTAAGGAAAACAAAAGTAAACTACAATTTTCATATGAAGGAACTAATATATTCAAACACATATCTCTCTCCAGTCAAAATTGACACCATTCTACTTTTTAATTCGTGCTATTTTACAGGTGTTGATAATATACATCAAAAGTGATAGCCTCATATCACATGGTTTGACGTATGAATACGTGAAAGTATGTCTTAAAGGATTTTTCTAGCTGTTAGATAAGATCCACGCTATGAAAGTTGAAGCTTAATAAAAGCACTATAATAAACATTTTATGATATTATCTACGAATATACCATTTAATTATCACTCTCTCAATTCTTTTAGCGCGCTCACGCTAAAGAGGGTGCCAATGAATCCCTATAAAAAATAGTTTTTAGATTTGTATGGGGGATTAATCATTTAAAGCATTCATTGGCACAATAGGAGAGGGTACCAGCCTCCCCTGATATTATTATCTAAGGACACATTCTTAGTGACATAAAAGTTAGTTGTTTCATTCTAAAAATGGAAAATCTACGTTTGGAGAAATGCATAAATGGAACGGACAACTGTAAGGGACACGAGAAAAATCCAGTTGTTATATTTTTCAGTTATAATAGCAAAAAATCTTTTAGGTAACTGGTCACGGGGTGTAGTGGTCAGTAGTGCACCTGGTTACGAGCCTAGGGGTCCCGGGTTCAACTATCAGCTGTTACTTTGGATATTTTCCCCAAAATGTGAACAACCCCAATGGTCAACAGGGTTTGGTTAGTTAGACTTAAGATAGGTTTAAGTGTTTCCACTGGTTTCACACCTTAATCATCATCATCATCATTATATCACCTCATCGGGACATGGAAAGAGCCTCCATGGAAAGGATGTACGATTAGTACACTCAGGCGTTCCCTTGACAACGGTACATTAGTACTGGCTAATCTTTCCACGCTTGAGCTACGACTGATGCAGCCCAGACGCGTAATATTAAATCTTATAGGTCAAACTAAACCAAATATTGCTCCAGTAGTAGCTCTTAGTTTAATTTTCTTCCCATGGTGATACCAACAGTTGTTGAATATCTGTCATGAGCATGGTGATATTAAATGAGAAACTTTTTAATTGAAAATAAAAAGTTGTCATTGAATTCCAGGACACAATTGACAGATTTTCAACAACTGTTGATATCACCATTTGAAAAGCAAAACAAAACTTTGTTTGTACTGAGGATTATTTTATTTTAACTAAAAAAAGTTTTTTTTATATAAAAACTGCAAAAACACTGACCTTTTCTCGCCTTCCCTATATCCCCACGATATATAGCCCGAACTGGTATTAATATGCACTGCTAATAAATAAATACATCCCCACCTTAAGGTAACTTGTTTCATATGACTTATATTTTCCTATTTAAATTCATTATGGGCTCATTCATCCCTTCCTCAATATGTTTATATATATAATTTTGTTCGCGCAGCTCATTTTACCACATGACCACCTGTACGGGTACAAAACAATGAACGATTGGTAGAACGGGGAGTGAAATGATTGAAGATGAAAGCCAAAGTTCCCTTCTCTAACTTGATGAACTTTTTTTTTGCCGCGTTCCTCCAACGAAGGGGGAACTTACTCCCTCATATAAACTCTTCCAATTTATAGAAAAATTGATGGAGTTCCTAAAATAGCACATCATATATAAAACTGGGGTTTCCAAATGGTTGCCCATAGTGCTTTTTTTTTTT
>CABFWB010003739.1:0-10385 GCA_902151455.1 Timema bartmani
CGATACTTTAAAGAAAAATACCTTCATCCATGACTTTTTAAATATATGAGAGCAGTCCAAAAATCAACTACATTACACATTGTATATTTATATACCTTTTCCGTCCTATATGCTTGGGTGGTTGAACTGGGGGCTAAAGGGACGTTGCCCTCCTGTAAAGAATTCGCCCCTTTGGAAAAAGTGTCTCCCTCTAGATATATTTTTAATTTTCTGATATCATCGAATATGAAGCAGTAAGATAACCTTAAATCAAACTTCAAATTACTTCTAGATGCATTAATTTTCATAGATTTGCCAGATAACATCACTTCAAATGGCTTCTAGATACATCTAATTGTAAAAAAAAAATCCGTCTAGGAGCATTCTAAATAGCTTCTAGGGACATCCAAATCTCAACAATTTCTAGGGGAGGACAACTTGAAAAAAATCTTATTACGTTCTTTTTAAAAATTTTCGAGGACTGCTCCAAATAGCCTTTGGGGTCTTAGGGAATTTCAATTTTCAAACAAAATATATAAAAGTTAGTTTATAAATTTTGGTACGCCCTCTGTCCTTAAATTTTAATTTGAAAAAACATAATTAAAATATAAACCATAAAGTTTGTGAAGACAAAGTTTGTTTTAATCTCCATATCATTTCAAACTTCACAAGTGTAGACGTGCGTGCGAACACATACACAGTCACATATTGGGATTCTACATAGTCTATAAAAACTTTTATACAATAACTATGCTGATACACGCATCGGTGGGCAAGTGGGCTAAATGTCAGTCTCGTATAGTTTGGTTTGCCGGTGGCTTGGAGAATGGGGCTCGAATTCTGGCCGGATGTAGTTTTTTACCCTTTTCTAAATGATATCCCCACTCTCCCTCCACAAATGCGGGTACATTTATTCTATATGTTATTGTTTTCATTATTATACCGTTAGCGTTACTATAATGTGCACAGTCCAAACCGGTTGTAAATAAGACCCAGTTGAAAAAAAATTGTTTTAAAATTATGCCAAAGATAAAACTTTGTAGTCCTAACCACTTAATTTGTTCAAAATATTCTGATTAATTTTTTTTAAATATATATATTTATGGTTCACTTTAACATTTCGAAATAATGTATTCAATTTTTAACAGTAGGTAGCAATAGTGTGAAGCCTGCAGTATGATTTTATAGTATTTGATCATTGTAGAGCAACGCTGTGATCCTTTTTTTTAAACTCCAAACCCTTTTAAATTGTTGGCATATCATCATTCATTTTTAGGTTCCCGTAAAAAACCAAAATAGAATGTGCCCTCTGAGTTAGAATATTATAGCACAATGAGGAGGGGAAGGGGTTTCGTGAAATGTTCACAAAAAGCCACAAAAATAATTGCTATAATGTTCTGTTTTGACCATAACAAATAACTTCATCAATACAAAATAGGGATATGCGAGAACAATCTTTTCAATTCGAGACGATCTCGAAACGGGAATATAATAAAGTATCGAGACATGAGAACGAGACGAGAAATCATCCTTTGAAAGTATAAACATTTAAATTAAGTTTACTAAAGTAAATATATAGTTTATAGAGTTCCTTTTTGATATTTTTGCTGACGCTTGCTTTAGATTGTCTTACAGTTCATTCAAACACTTGAGATATAACTCATACACATTTTAAATGCAATTAATAAAATAGTGATAGGTAGTTACAATGAACACCATTTATAATTTTTTATATATTATTATTATTATTATTATTATTATTATTATTATTATTATTATTATTATTATTATTATTATTACCCATTCGGTTTATACGCACTTACGCTAATGTGTAATTGTAGGGTGATTGTGAGCTGAAATGGAAAACCTACTGTTAAACGTGGGATCCGAACCACGGTGGAGGCCTGGCACTCCTCACATTCACCAGTTGTGATTAATACACGTATTGTCAGAGGTGAAGGAAGGGTTTTGCAATCGAATAAATCTGTACCGGGACCGAGGATTGAACCATTTATAAATTATTTAATTTTGTAGTGTAACAGATTTTATAGTCAAAGTTTGATATTTAAAAACAATATTTATAACCAAAATATTTCTTAATTGAGACTGTTTTTTGGGGGGGAAATGAGGCCTATTTTGGGTTATTATGGTATTATTGGAAGTAGTAAATTCCCGGTTTGGTTTTTTAATTTCCTATGGCCATTATTTGCTTTTTTATTTCTCAAATTTTCGAGATTCAATTTTTAACTTTCGAAACGAGATCTTGATTTTTTCTTGAATTTTTCAAGATATTTTTGAGTATCGCATGTTCCTAGTATAAAGAGGTCTTTGTTTGGTTTCCTATACCTTTCATCTTAATCCAGAACTGCGGCGATTCGCATTAAATGTTGTTGAAAAGGAATTTAACTTTACATTCTCACATTTATTTAAAATATAATTTTCTCAGCCCATAATATAAGTTTTTTTTTAAATATAAGATTATTGGTACTCTGGTGATTAACTATATTTTGGCGTACAACCCGAATAGGTGGTAAGATGCGATGGTAAAAAAAACTATATTTCTATGGCCTGGGAGAGTATTATCTGCTCGATCTTGACCCGGAAGATTTTTTGAAAACTTGAAAAATTTGAGAATTCGGAGTTTTCAATCTTTTTCCCGAAAATTCCTAGTTTTATTAATTTCATTTCGGAATTTTCGATCCTTTTATCGAAAATTTCTGGTTTGATTAGTTTAATTCAATTTTTAAGATATAATTTCTTATCAAATAGAATCCCGCAGTATTTCCTTTTGTTTGATTTAAAAAGTACAATTTATTTTAAATTTATTTAAAAATAGAATTTGTGTTATTATAGGTCTTTTTCACAAACTAATTTAATTTTATATATTATATAGATAGATAGATAGAGAATATATATATATATGTATGAATATATATATATATATGTAGTTATTATGAATTACTATGGGGTATGCATGGATTTATTACAGAAATTCAACTTTAAATATTTTTTGTACAATTATTGTTCTATAGACATCTTCTCAAACTTAAAAAAAAAAACACAAAAAAACTCGATATGTTCATCCAAACTCGACTCGAAGTGAAAAACACCCACTCGCACACTCCTAATATTTTTTAAGGTACCAACTCAAAGTTAAAATATTTAGACACACTAGGACGTTTGTAATGAGTTTCAACGTTCCATTAAATTCGTCTCTAACTTATTTTATAATCTTGTTAATGCCTTAGCTTTTAATAACTCGGATATATGGTAAACCAATTTATTAGTAGTGAATTATCTTCGACATCAACTGTGATCCAACTCAATTTAGCAGTCTGTTCCGTTGGCCGCTAAGCCAGTCACAAGAACTGGTTCTCTCTGAGTTTGAGCTCGTCCCACTGTAAATACTAGGCTGGGCTCTTCCCTCGGCTATTACTGGGTCGCGCCACGCAACAAGGGACCAAGGGGCGCTCGTAACTCACGGGTTTTATGGGTGATCAACAGGTGGATCTAGCACGGACAAGGGCGCGTTCACACTACACTTAGGTAACACAATTAAACAAGCTTTTCAAGCTAAATTAATGATCAGGAAACACTATCCATGTGCTTGATAATGTTATGTTTGATTCTTAGGAATGAAAACGTTGCTTCCGATATTTTTCTTTCCCACTCCTCCGCCGATTAGTGAGAATTATCAAACATAATTTTTATAAAAGATAATTTACAACTTGATTGTAAGATTATCATTTAGTCAAATATGAATATAAATAATAGGAAGAATAGCAAATATTATAATATATTACTATGATGGCGACAATTCTGACACGAACTAAACAAAGCACAGGTGAAAATGTATTTTTATTCGACAAAATTCGAAACACGATATGTCTCTGTTTGGTTTGCATTAATTAATTGAACGTAAGTCAGCGGCCGTAAAGCTTAAGGGAATACTTCCCCCCCCTCCTACTGTTAATAAACGTATGACTCCATTGTAGTCATAGCTTCTCAGTTTATTGGCGCAAGATGTAACACCAGTTGCGTGGCTCATTGTTTTTGATAGCGCCTGATGGTTCTGAGCGCTGCAACCAGAATGGTAGGTCGGCTCAGCGGGACAGTCGCACTCTCGCTGCTAAGGTAGTGGGGACGCCAGGAGCAACGCTCGCAATATTAAATAAATGTTCTTGCACTTGCACTTGCTTTTGTTTTAATTTATACGAGTCTACTTGACTTTTTGCAGTGAAGAGTCATTGTTTTTGTTTTTTCAATTTCAGATTTCTAACATTATTACCAGTTTGGGCTATCCATATGTATATACTAATAGGAAAGGAATCGGTAACGTATGATTCAAAATGATATGTATACACATTTGCATGTAAGGATAGTGAAAAGACACATAGAAAAAAAACACCATCAATACATCCAGCCGGGATTCGAACTTTGATTTGCTTATATCCGGTGAATCATATCATGCTTTAGCCTGGTTGTCCAACAATTTGAATTTCAGGATATTTAACATTTAAGAAAGTTTAAAGTTGTTAAATAATTTATAAGACCGTGTTTTGTTAAAAATTAAATTTTTAGTATAATAGTTATTGATTAATTATAACAATTTATGTGAAAATTTATTTTTAGCTACACAACGTTTTACCAATCATAGTAACTAACATATAGAATTGTGCTCATAATTGGTTTTAGTGGTTTTACCTTCATTAGGATTTAAATTTGATACATTTTAATTTAATTTAATATATATAATATAAGGAAAGTACTTAGATGTTACATATACTTAAATTGATTAATATAACTTAGTTGGTCAATTAAATAAAAATAAGAAACATAACGTGCAAGATAATTTATTTAAGGAAAAACCTAACTATCATGAATTTTAAGCACAAGAGTACAGCGTACAAGTATAGCCTGGATGACAAATATTCGTTGACTTTCCATTAAATCTCCTATTCAATCTATTATCTCGATACTTAACACAGGCACATTTTATAAACAATTAACTCGAATAACAAGTCTGTACCATTAGATTGTTTGTACTTATTTTAGTAATTTTGTGAAAGAAGTTACATGTTATGTTATAAATTTTATTTTAATATATTTCATGTTGACATTTTACACTGATAATTGTCTTTTTCACGTGTGTAAGGTACTTGAATAACAATCTAGTCAAACTAATTAACCTTTCTATTAATCATTTTGATACTCTTACTGCTTAAAATAATTCAACTATTACAGAACATGGTTTCCTTGTTAACTTGTTTTCAAACAATTTTCTAGTATATATAATATTCATATAATAAGTTCATTATTGATGGCATACCAATTTACCTATTACTTTTGATAAGTCATACCTTTCACTCAGCCTTTAATTTTTTTTATTTCAAACTTACTCAAATTTATTAATTGTCTTGGTTAACGATTTTAAGACTTTAATAACTCCAATCTAGTCAAATTGCCAATTTTTCACTAGTCACTTTGTTTGTGTTGATAAAATATTTTAAGTAATAACAGGTTATAGGATTGGCTGACAGATTATTACTCTTTCCTTGTTTTCTGCTAATTTAATAATTCTAGAACATTATTATTGTAACAATCTCACTGATAATTTTTTAGAAATGTTATTATACCTGTTTTAATTGTCTTCAAAATTCATGATAGTTTGGTTTTTCTGTAAATAAATAAAATCTTGCACGTTATGTTGCTTATTTTCATTTTGATTTAATTGACCAAAGGAGTAATACCAATCAATTTAAGTATATGTAACATCTAAGTACGTTCTTTATATTATAAATTCATATCTATCCTTACTACAACTATAGTGAATATCACTGAAATTAATTGAAAATAGCTGAAAAAGAATACCTAGATATGGGAATAGTTAGAGTTTGATTTGTTATATGTATGTCCTAAAGCTTCCGTCTTCGGTAAGACCAATTGGAAATATTGCGCATGTTTGAATAACTTTTTTTACCCATCATAATAATACATTACTAAATAGTACGAACTCAAGCTCCAAAAATTGTACTATCAATCCATCAGAATACATTATTCCAAATATGGTTATTATTCTAATAAATAGTAACCCGCAGGAAATTTTGACATTTGCGTTTTATATTCGACTTTTTGAACTACAAAGGTGAACTATATATATATATATATATATATATATATACAGCTAAAAATTATTGATTGCGATTAAATAAACATAATTTAATAAATATAATTTATTCTTTATTAATACTTGAATTGATGATTGCCATATATACCTACAAATTTATTTTACTTCCTTCGGTGGACGCATTGTTTAAGGCGTAACTTGTGTTAGACTAGATTGGTTCGAATCACAGTAGGGTGAACTGAGGGTTTTTTCAAAATGATTTTACACTCTCATTCCACCAAATTTGGGTACACTCCCTCTAAATTAAACCTTCCTCATCCGTAGCTCATTCGCATAATTAGTACATATGCAGTACATGTAGTAAGACGTGGCGCTAAATATTCATTGTTCCTGAACTGTGTTACATCCCTTAGTTTCACGATGAATATTTATCTTTTTTCATTTTGATAACTTTTATACTTTATTTTAAATTTATCCAGCGAGTTTTGACCTTAGAAAGCGTTACTGGGTACGTACACCACTAATCACCTCCTCCCCCATACCTTTAAACTAATACATCCAATTTTTTATTTACAAACACTGTATTACTATGTTTTGTAAATCTAGAGTGGGACAAGGAGTCATTCATTTTAAAACATCATAAATAGTGGTTTGTTTGTCAATCAATAAATAGAAAACATGGACAGATACATTAAAATAGATATAAATTAATAGCTGGTAGGGAAATAATGGATTTAAAAACTTCCCCCTATTCTGGGCACAAAGTGACTTATATCAGTGGGGAAAATGGCTTTATCGTACTCCGTGGCACAATCATGTCTGTAGCCTTGCAACCCACACTTCAGAGTGGGGAAAATACCTCGTTTTAACTCGCGCTCTCAATGGGCATGCACAATCTACAGTTTTTAACAATTCATTATTCAGCCAAGTTTTTTTAAACGTTTGACGTTATACGTCCCATTTAGAGATCGACAAGAGTATATTGAAATTTTTATCTTTCTAAAAAAAAGCTTGTTTTTTATTGTTATTGGTTGCGACACTGGTTACTAGGACGCCTCGGCCCTGAACTTTGGTTTTATAAAACATTTGAAGCGTTTTATCCCTACATATCTTAGCAAAGATGGTCATAATGTCACAATTAATAAATCCGCTATTTTTATTTCTTAATTAAATACTATACCCATATGAAGTTAAAATATGTTTACTACTCATTAAATTCAAGATATAATTTCTAACGCTGTTAAAAAATTTATTCTCTGCATCTACTGAAATTTTACGACAGCAGTTGAACGTTTGTGGCTTATAATTAATAAATACTTGTGGGTATGTCAGAGACGACTAAGAGCCTTCTTTGTTTGTCTTTTGCGTGGAAACATCCACACGACACAGCATGGAGGGGGAACATGAGCCGTCTGGGTCCTCGCTGAGATCATGGATTAATAACGAGAGGTAACGCAAACTTTGGACTTGGTAGGTAGTGGTCTTTTTTGAGACGCCTCCGTGGATAGAAACAAATCTGCATTGCCTATGACGTATGAAAGAAGTGTCATTCTTTCATTTGGTTCTCTCGTAATGTGTATCAATCAACCTTCTCTATTTTTCTTCCTCTACCTCTTATCCACAAACATTGTGCTGACTGAGACAAAGTTACAACTCTTGTACGGTTCTAAATTATTCAAATAGCTAAAATAAATAATGATGTAATAATTCAATATTTTTATCAAAAAGCATATGTCTTACTGATATTATTTAATCTAAGAAATGAATAATATATTTCGAAATTAGACTATTTTTTTATTCAATATGTGAGTAAAATATATCTTAAAACAAAATATTATATCACTATAAAGAATGTCCTTATAGGCCTATTATATCAGTATAGTTATGTATTTTTGGCTGTAGGGGCAGACTCAAGTTTATTTCTGATCGACTTGACTAACTCATCAGACATATATTTGAGTCCCAGACGTATTCGTTGGTGGCCTCTTAAGAACTTGTATCCATTCCATCTACCCAGAAAATTAAAAGCATGGTTGATTTCAGTTAAACATCAGGCCGATTCGAGTTTTTTTCATTCTTCACTATCCAAAAAATAGATTGTTTTTGCTATTTTTAGAATTTTAATTTACTTTTATGTAAACCTGCTTATGTATTGTGTTAAGTGAGAACATGATCCTATTAGCATTAACTCCGATTCCTTTAAATTAAAACTAGAATATAATTAAAATACGATGACAGGTTGATCTGAATTAGGTCTAAATATTATCCGCTCTTTACATGTTGTTTTGAATTAAGATAGTTTTGCGAAATATTTATTCTAATGGACACTTACTTTATGGCATTAGAAACTCACGAATTCATTGACACAAAAGTACGCGACCTATCCCTATCTTGAGCTAGTACTATTCATTACACCCTATCCCTACCTTGAGATAGATATATTCAGTCCACCTCATTACACCCTATCCCTATCTTGAGCTAGATCTATCCAGTCCATCTCATTACACCCTATCCCTATCTTGATCTAAATCTAGCCAGTCCACCTCATTACACCCTATCCCTATCTTGAGATAGATCTATCCAGTCCACCTCACTACACCCTATCTCTTTCCAGATCCATTCTAATTTTATCCTCCCATCTGCGTCTATGTCTTCCCAATGAACACACTAAAGTATAAACGAGATGCAATCTCTAAATTCTACTGTATTAATAAAACACAAACATATGTTCATACAAGTATCTGACATCTGTGTACAAAATTGAACCCGGAACCTTTGACTTAGTTCATCATTCCTCTTACCACCACTAATGATTGTTTTGTTGCCCGGGTTAAGTCATTGATTCTTTGAGAGATTATCCCATATGGTACACTTGAGATGGTTGGCTACTTGAATTATCACAAAACAATGTTCACATTACCATTTTTGCTTTTCTTTATTATTGTGCTCTCACCGTGATTACATTTTGGCGAACTTTGTCTATTTGGTTGTATATTGCTCACCACTTCGATTTGTACTGTCTTTTGAACTACAAGCATTTACTACGTCTCAACAAAAGATTATTAACGGTTTTATGTTTGGAAAAGATTTTTAGACACACTCGCGCGCGCATGTGCATGGTTTCTTAGGATTTATTCTAACCTCCCATGTTGGAGGAATAGCATAATTTACTTTATGAGGTTCAATAAAGTAAGACTTGTCAACTATCTGAGGCACGAAATCACATATCCAAACCAGTGATATATCATGTTGACCTTTAACCCACTGAATTTACACATTTATAGCTAGCAAGCTATCCACCATTTTAACTCTCGATATGTCCGCCCTCTTGGCTCGGTAGAAGCATACGTTGATACTTCAGAGAGAAAAATAATTTACTATTTAAAAATGTAGACTATGAAACCTTAGTTCTTCATCAAAATATACCTTTGTGATTTAAATATCAGCGGGGTAAAAAGTTTAGTTCACATTATTTTGAAACCAAGTTGGATAGTAGGTGTCATTCAGAGCTCCCTTTAAGTGTGATCGAACGTTTTGATGACACCACTTGTACATTCAGGGCTTATGAGGGTACACACATTACACTATATTGTACACAAGCAGAAATATCCGTCCATTGCGTGGCTACATCTGTTAAGACCTTTCTTTTATTTAAATAAACAGAAAAAACCTTTCATTTGATTTCTTACGACCCAGTTTTTAATTAATTTAAAAAATATAACACGAATTTTAACATCCTGGCTATAGGTGCACACTGTATAATAATGATAGTTTAAGAATTGGGGAAAGGGGATGGATCTGTAAAGCTAAATGCGCTAGATTATGATTGAATCAAGAAAACGGATCTCTTTATTTATTCATACGCTCTACATTCTTCCATTTTGTTTTCAACCTTCTTACTTGCACAGTTTGAAGTGTTTGGATACGTGCCTTCATCTTAACAAGGAAATAACACACTGAAAAAAATATGACAACTATATTTTCTTCGTGTGTTTTTCGCTGTTTTGTTCTTTCTTACCATAGTAAATTACTTTGTGTGATTTTATGAGCAAAATATTTAAGAAAAGACAGAATTTTTAAGAAGAAATATAAAATTAATTATACCTGTTTCTTCCAAGGCCTAGGGGGCTGCCAGACTGAGCGACTAAAATATAAAATAGAACACATTGGTTGTAATGAGAGGTGGCCAGACTGGAGCGCGCTCGACCCGGTACAGTATAGTTTAGAGGCGCTAGGCAATTTTATTGTATTGTCCATTGAGTGCTAAGAAAACTTCTCA
>CABFWB010003739.1:17677-72518 GCA_902151455.1 Timema bartmani
ATAAATGAAATTTAATCAAAATCGTTAGAGCCGATTTTGAGAAAATCGACTTTTTCTCTTTTTTCCCTTCAGTAAACTACCCTTAATTTTAGGGGTAGATATCCAATTCCAAAAACCCCTCGGGGCAACCCTATGAAAACCCTAGATATCAAGTTTCAGCTCAATCGGTAAAATAGTTTAGGCTCTAGTTGGAGGTACAGACAGACAGACAGACAGACGGAAATTCAAAAACCACTTTTTCGGATTCAGGGAGTCATGAAATGTCAAAATTCATCAAAATCTCGAGTTCGATTTTTTTGACGATCACCATACTTTCTCTACCTGTAAGATAGAGAGAAAGTAAAAAGGCCTTACATAATTTAAGGATAATGGGATAGGGATGAGGAAGGTAGAATTCTAGAGGAAATGTACCTATGCTTTGTCAAACCCCCACACTTTATTTGATCAAGCATAGGTTTTAGAGTCACCGTATGTGTCATTTAGTGTTCCTGCTTCGCTGTCAGAGTTGACGAGATCGTGCCTGGTAAAGGAAGAGTTGTAGGTATTGGCGGCCTCCCCCTCCTGTATTTGGACTGTGCAGAGCAAATACACGGCATGGCGACTGACGGTGGCTGGTTGCTATTGACCAATACAAATACTCCCTGCTCGTTATTTGTTTGCGCTCGGAAGTGCTCCGGCCGGACAAGCGAGTCTTAGTTCTAGCGTCCGGAGGTTTGATTTGTTGATCTACACTCCAGATTTCTCTCTGATCCTCAAGGGAGTCGCAAGTCCTTTCCCGTCGGCCGAGATTTGGTTCGCCCGAGTGATCCACTTCATACCGTTGAAGTTGAGATTTAGATGGGTACCCGCACCGCTGTTCGGACTGTCTAAGGCGTCACTTTCACAAAATACCAGATTGGCTTTGACGGGGAAGTCACGGTTTGAATCTCGACTAAGGGATGGTTTTCCACATGTGATTTATCACTTAAGTCTTTTTACCTGCCTGCACTATTTCTTTAAACTACCTTCGCATTTATGTGTTGAGCTAAGACGTAAAAAACTTTTTTAAATAATTGTAACAGTTAAAAAAAAATCTTATTTTTAAAACACAACGATCCTCACACCTATTTCTGTTCCTGCTCAAATTTTAACATAGTTTTCCTAAAGGGTTCACAATAGCCGTTTCCTGTCCGTAGTTACCTTAGTGTTGTAAATAATTACTAACACTTCCCTCGCCCTATCTCCTATTTGACTATCACCTCCCTCGCCCTATCTCCTATTTGACTATCACCTCCCTCGCCCTATTTCCTATTTGACTATCACCACCTATCTCCTCTATGACTAACACCTCCCTCGCCCTATCTCCTATTTGACTATCACCTCCCTCGCCCTATCTCCTCTATGACTAACACCCCCTCACCCTTGTCTCCATTACCTAATCAATAGTTCTTTCAAGTTATCTCTAATGTGCAGTAAAGTAAACGGCTTGGAACTAAAACTCTCCAGTAAGTTTATTATGATAACCATCATTTGTATTAAAATACATATTTTTTCTTTAACTCCCACTAAAACTTTTTGGGCCTATGTACATATTTTTTTCTTCTTTTGTTATAGTGACTTTTTGTTTTATGTTTTTTGTATTAAAATTACAAATGTTTAGCAAAAAAATGTGTTTTAACTAGCAATGATTACTATCAAAATTATTATTCATAAAAAAGATCTTGATTAGTTAAAATTATTGGATGTATACTTAAAGGAACCTTATGAAAAAAAACCCTCGAAAACAATCCCTGGATCCCCCCTTATCCTCGTCCCTATCCCACTATAGTAGTCATACATGCTTATAACCTGATTAAAAATCAAAGACATTGAATGACTGGCCCATTTGATGACATTTGGCTTTGTAAAACAAAACACATGTCACTTCGGCGCAACATACTTATTGTTTGGCTGTAGTTCACTTGTCACTAATGACTTGACTCTTGTCTCTTGTCAAATATATCGTTACCATTCCCATTTGAAAGAAAGGTGAATTAATCTGTCATGGACGACTTGTTTCCTTGTGAAACTATCTTCTTTAGGTCAAGACTGGATACTTTTGTTGCACTTAGTTTGTGTTCAATGATAGTCCTCCTCAGTCGTTAGCGCGTCTTCAAACCGAGTTAAGGATCCAAAGTTCGCTTCCTAGCACGGCCAAAAAAATGTATCACTGGTCATATTAGAGTCTCTTATTTCAAAGTGATAAATTGACGGGCGGGGAACTGGGTGTAGTAACTGTTCAAGAATAAAATGTAGTTTGTAAGTTTTGTTCTTATAGAATCAGTTGTTTAAAAAGTGTATATTAAATACCTCTAATCTTTACATATAATAAAACTATAAATATTTCTCTACCTTAGATTCTGTCTGTCTGTTTGTTGCCAGTAAATTCAAAAAAGTACTCATCGGATCGAGATGGAACTCCTGTTGTACTCCTTATTCTTCAGGAAATCATGGCAAGCTATATACCATCACGCTATTTCATCATCGAGCGAAGTAGTGTCGAAATAAATAATCCGGTGTAAGCAGTGAATATTTGTCGCAGCTGGTATTGCGGGTACATATGATGGCACGTGATATTAAATTGGGATGTGCACATAACAAACTACTCTTGAAGTTTCATTCTTTTCTAGCATTTGAAGTATTGAATGTATTTATCGTTTAGTGCGAGCGGAACTATGGTCAAACGCTAGTTTAGTAACACAACGGTAAACCACTATTTTATTATCTTCGTGTGACCAATATATATTTCGTTTTCTCAGCTCTTTGCTCTCAAGGTAAGCTTACCGAGATGTTTTATAGAAACAGCCGGCAACGGATGTTGTGGGTTTGAGCCCTGTAACGATTATTAATTTAAATTAAACCGTTAGTCCAAGACGTCGTCTTAATCCACTCATAATAAAAAATAATAATTAGGATTTGACTCGTCCAATTAAACATTTCCTGGTTGTTTATTTTTTACAAGTTTATGAAATATAAAAGAATAGTGTTAAGTATTACACTTATATTTACAAATAAACTTTATAAGCGATAACTTAGGAAGACTCGCTTTCATTTATAGTATTGTCAAAGTCCGTCTAGGTCCTATCGTGCCAAGTAATCACTGACATCCAACCACTAAGTGTGTCTCTTTCGAAAACTGTCTCGATACAAATAGTCCCAAGGTGTAAATGATTTTAAAGTCGATTATAATTCAATATTCCTATCTTGAGCTAGCTCTACCCAGTCCACCTCATTAAACCCTATCTCTATCTTGAGATAGTTCTATTCAGTCCACCTCATTACACCCTATCCCTATGTTGAGCTTTATCTACCCAGTCCACCTCATTACACCCTATATATTTAAGGTCCATTCTAAAATTATTTACCCATCTGCATATAGATCTTCCCAATGGTCGCTTCCCATCAGGTTTGCTGGACAATATTATGAGCACGGTTAGAGATTCTTCCATTCGCGCTGCATGTCCTGCCCAACGTAGTATACGTGACTTGATTATCCTAACAATGTATTGTGATGAGTACATGTTATGTACCGTAACTCATTATTATGTAACCTCCTTCACTCCCCAGTATCTTCATACATTTTTGGACCAAATATCTTCCTAAGTACCTTGTTTTCGAATACTCTAAATTGGTTTTGTCACGCAAAATAAGAAACCACGTTGTACACCCATAGAGAACAACCGGTAAAATTTTATGTAATCCTGAACTTTACATTCCTTGAAAGCACACGATATGTCAACATCTTACTGTCTTTTTACTTTCTCTCTATCTTACAGGTAGAGAAAGTATTGTGATCGTCAAAAAAATCGAACTCGAGATTTTGATGAATCTCGACGTTTCATGAACCCCCGAATCCGATAAAGTGGTTTTTGAATTTTCGTCTGTCTGTCTGTCTGTCTGTACCTCCGACTAGAGTACAAACTATTTTACTGATTGGGCTAAAACTTGGTACATAGGGTTTTCATAGGATTGCCCCGAGGAATTTAGTTTCCTTAAGGGTGGAAAGAGAAAAAATTGATTTTATCAAAATCAGCTTTAATGATTTTGATTAGATTTCATTTCTAAGCTTTGATTAATATTACAAACCAAATGGCTACCCTCAACTTTTCGTCAAAATGACTAAGTGTTCCGGTCTAATGCGTAAATTTTAATTTTTAATTTTATCTCCGTAAGTCTTTTAGATATGAAATTACTTATCATTGCATACATGTGGATCTATTTATAATAAACATATTTTACTTGAAATATATTTTTATAAAACCAAAAGTTTTCAAGCTATACACAGATATATTTTTCTTTTAACTTTGCCAACACTTTAAGGTAAAGTATTGTGACCGTCAAAAAAATTTAGTCCGAGATGCTGACGTCGTTTTATGACACCCCGAACCCTAAAAAGTTGTTTTTGCAACGTTGTTTGTGTGTCTGTCTAACCTTAAAATTAATAGAAGTTTACTATAGGATGAAAAGAGAGAAATTCCATTCTCTCAAAATCAGTTATAACGATTCTATCTCTTTCATTTTAGGCTCAATAGTCAATAATTACCTATTTTATTAGTCAAAATTTATAAAAGAGAAATGTAATAGCAATGCGATAACCATAAGATGTGCATCACTTAGTAAAATTACGAAAATTTTAACCGGAAGTCAAAATTTTAATACGAAGTGTTTGCCCTCAGGGACCCAATATAGATATTGGTCCAAATAAACAAATTAAGACGTTAATTCTTTAAAAATAAAATTATAAAATTTAAAACCACGAATAAAATATGGTTTACGTATGTCTAGCGCAATTTGTTCTCGGGTTTGCTAGTGTATATTATATTACGAATTTTGAGTAAATCTCCATTCCTAAATAGTTAGTTAACCTCATTCCCTGCCAAATGATATGTTGTTCGCAGTAATCTTTAAACAATCGACCCCATTCAAATAGCATTACATAAAAAGTTGCATACGGCTCAACTCAATCTAAATTTTACCTTGTTCCTGACACGAATTTTTTCCCTTTGACTATTTTGGTAACTCTGGAATTATTTTTTTAGCACCGCGTCTTAGTACCCGTTTGTGTTATACGCCTGTATGTTTTTATTATTTCGAGAAGACTACAAAGCAATTAATTGCCACAAAGATTGCGGTAAACTTGTTGAAACCAGCTTACGTTGAAAGATTAATAGTAAAAAAAGTATATAGTTTTCAAATCGCTTAATTTATTAAAGTCAAATAAAAATAGGTAATTTTTAGATTAGGTACACATTTTTTTAAACACACGATAATGCTAAAATTGCCCCACAACTCACACTCGTCAATTATTTATTTTACTTTTTAAAACACGTTTTCTTAATTTAGTTTGCAGTTGCTAATTTCATTAAAATAAGTAAAATCATTTTGAGAAAGTTAGTACATTTTAGATCCATTCTCATGAGCATCGTTTTAATTTGAAATCCTATGGACTTCTTAGGATAGGAATATTGTGCTATAAATCTATTAAAAACAAAAATTTTCTTTGTATTTTTAGGTTTTTCAATTGAAAATATTATTAATTTTGATAATGGAGGATCGCTGTATAAATTAGTTGAAATATTTTCAATGATATTACAACTCAATGATTGTTTTGTTACAGGTAAAACCTAAGGAGAACTAACCATTAGTTATGAGTGCAGTATTGACTTGGCTAATTCGAGGTATGTATTTAGAGTCACATTTATATTGTATAGTAGTGTAGACAGACCTCAGCGGCCCAGTGGTCTGAATCTTTAGTCTCGCATTGGCATGGTCGCCGTTGATGAAGAGTTTGGGGTTTGAATCTTTGCTTGGTACATTAGAGGTGGTTTTCCACGTGCGTTGTTTAACTGTTATTCCCCCTCCTCTCAATCAATGCTAATTTGTGTTCCTTTTCTCTACGCTGCATTTTTGTTCGTCCTTAAATTTTTTTTTTTTTTAACACCTTGTGTAAGAGGTACAAATAATTTTTTCGTAAATATTTGTTATGATTGAATAATTGTTTGAGTGTTTAGGTAAATATGTAATATTCTAAAATTTACCATCCTTTTCCAAAGTTCAATTTTTTTTGCGTAAGCTACTTGTATGCATTTTTTTAAATTTCTCATTTTATTATATATATACATATAGATAGTACTTTGTAATGTTACAAGTTTAATAACCCGTACATTTTTGTTTTGTCAATGAGTAGGTCATGTTTATAAACTATAACAGGATAAAAAGAAAAATAATTTTGATCACCAAGTAGGCACATACACAACCCAGTCTACCATAACATGACAATCCAATCATACTATCACTTTCCAGATGGGTTTGTACGCGGTTTAGCCGTACGCCTATTTCAATTAACAGAAACGGCGGTTTATTAACAGTTTCGGTATTGGAAAACCCGATATAAATTATCTCTGCTATAGGTTAAATTATATATCGATATAGCTCTTGGTATCGTCATTATTTATTTGATTAGGTGCAAACAGCCCTGGTGCCGATGCGTCTATAAACCACTTTAAACAATCAATAGTTGTTTTATTTACTAATATATTCGTAATAAGGTTTCTTTATTGCATTTAAACTGAAAAAAGTATTTAATTAAATATTACATGTTCAAACTTACGTTTTTAGGAACGTGTTTGATATAAATGTATATGTATGAATATAACTATCTTACTACCCGTTCGGGCTATAAGTCTGTGTACCAATGACACGAATGTTTTAACGATTAGGAAGGTTTAATTTAAATGAAGTATACCCGATTTTGCGCGAGGAAAGAGTGGAAAACCATTTAGGGGAAATCACCTTCAGTACACCCGACCGGGATTGAACCCCGATCTCCCTTTCTTCGACATTCCTGTATATTGCAAGATTAGCGCCTTGGATTATGCGGCCACGGTAACTTCTTATTACTACAGTAGACCCATGGCTTCTTTGGTGCTGACTGACAGCTCACAGCTGACGGCTTTGAAAAGCTACCAGATCAAATTATGTATCCCTACGCCGAACCATATGATCTGCAAAAAACATGTGTTTAGCAGCTGTCACTTCTGACAGTCAACATTTAGGTATATACCTAACTGTTGACTGTCAGAAGTCAGCTGTGAACTGTCAGTCAGCACCAAAGAAGCCATGGATCTACTGTAAGCTATATAAATTTTTTAGTGGTAGCATGTTAAAATAATGTACGCCCTCAAATCTACCAAACACAATAACCTTACCGTGAACTAGAATCCAACTTGTCCTCGGCCATACTTAATATCTTTGGATAGATGATCTTCGAAGGCTGATACTATAGCTCGAATAATCTTCGCTTAAGCCCCACACGATATTCTTAGAGCTTGTATTTTATATTTTGTATACAGTAAAGTCGAGTCCAATGAATATTCGATGTATATTTGTGTTTGAGCTATATCACTCGTAGCTCTGTAGTGACAAGATTAGCCAGTACTAACGTACCGTTGCACAGTGCGGCCAAAGCCTCAAGTGAACCTCGATTCAAACAAAAATTGCTACGCAGGGGTTTTCGAGGTCACTGATTACGAATTCAAAGTCAAAATTACTGTAAACAGAATGGCAAATCCAATATGGCGGCCGCATATTTGAAAAATACATCAAACCATGTTGAAAACTATTATTTGGGGGGGTTTTAGGTGTCATTGATTACGAATCTAAAGTTAAAATCACTGTAAACAAAATAGCGGTCACACATTAGAATCAGATATCTGACTTTAATGAAAATTAATACATGGGATTTTTTCAGTCCCTAATTACACTACTCTGATACAATTTTGTTTATTATAACATTTTTAAATATTACACAAAAATTTAATGCAAATAAGTAAAGGAAGACTTGTTTTTAATATAACATTTTTTTTAATATCACAAATAGTTAGTTCAAATAAATTAACTAAATGAAGAGTCACTATGAACCAATTAATCCGAATCAATGTCAGTCAAGTTAGAATCCACTTCACGCGTTGGAATCAGAATGAACTTCCGAATCAGTTTCAATGATAGGGCCATGTTCCATTTCGGTTTCAACCGTTATTGCAGGAGAGAGTAATAACTCGACAGTTTCCCGGAATAAACTCTTACTTTTTTGTGTGGCTGGTTTATGATACTGGAAATGTACGGATCAGAAGCTACCAAGAGCCGATTGAAAATATCTTCCATTTTTTAGGCTCTCGAACGCTTTCACTAGGAGTCTTCACGATATCTTTTAGTATCTTTGTTTATAGCTTGAGCACCTTTGGATAGTTGGCCTATTGGTAACAATGCATGAGCTATTATTTGCGGACCGTGAATTAATATCTTGTGCAGTGAATTAGGCATATGATAGCACGGGTATAGTTCGACTAATTTTATTGCAGTTTCCACCACATGTTCTTGAAACTTTTCACAATTTATCTCGCGGCCACTGAAAATAACCTGCAGAAACATGTGAAAGCATTTGATTGAACATTCGTCCAACCCTGTTATCGAAGCAGATACAGCTGAGTTTTCGAAAAAGCGTTGATCTGTATTTCCAACAATTGTACTTCCGTATCCCGGCTTTGGACGATCGACGGTTAGCCCCAATTTTGAACTGAATCCCTTTTTAATGATCCTCTTTCAGTCTTCTGTAATCTGATTCTCTTCCGCACTACGCGCTTGCCTTTTTTAATGCCTAATTTGTAGGACAAATAAACATAAACGAAAATAAATAAAGGGGAAACTAACTATCTTTATAAACTAATTTTTTTAGAAGCGCGTGCCAGTTTTTTTATTTTCTGTTTTTATTTAGATATTGAAATGATGAAAACAAAAAGTATATTACTATTTTTGATTTTATAAATTATATGAATAAATATTACGCACATATAATAATTATTTTTACTATTTTATTTTTCATAATTTATAAAAATAACTAATATGTTGTAATGATATGGAATTATACATCTCAATAATTTATTCTTCACATCTATATTCAAAATTACGATATTATAAATGCGAGCGGGTAGTAAGATTTATTTGTGTTAAGTTGTTAAGTTGCAAGGTATGACGACATCCTTCTACGTCTCTGTTTGAAAAGCCAACTCAGTTTTGTGAACAGAAACGCACCTGGATGACCACACCTTTTTTCTTTTGGGAAGTTTCGAGAAGTAAATGTCGCTAGATATAACAACTTCAAGGTACGCAACTCTTCACTTGCCTTCCTGACGAGGAACCGTGTAGGTTGAGTCTACGACATATTAATCTATATTCTAAATTTCACGTGTCGGGAATTATCATACATATAATGTAATAGTCGGGCTCTTATTAAAATCTACAACGTGTGAGATATCTATCAAAAAACTGTTTATCTACTAAAAATAAAAACTATAAAACACCAGAACTTTTATTTTCTAAAATAAGACATTATCCCTTTTTAATTATTATAATACAGAATAACAAACTTGAAACCAATTCAATAATTATATAAAATATCACGCTAATTGTGGCGAACAAACAAATAATATATCAGGCTAGCTCTTTTAAACGTTACAATATGTACGTAATATTTATTCATATAATTTATTAAACATAAAATACTAATACATTAGCTATTTTTAAGAAAATCTTAAAAATAAATTATTGATAACATTTATTAAAAACAATGTTATAACTTAGGCTAACTGCGTATAATCTGAATAGGTAATAAGACACGTTGATTAAAAAACAAAAACTAAACAGTGTTAATTTTTTAATAACACCATGTATACGCCGAAACTAGTCACACCTCTAATACAGTAGGTAGGGCCTATATTCTCTCAACACCGGTCGTAACGCACTGCATGCCCGGTCGAGCAACACACGAATGCGAAAAATAAATGATCACAGCACTATGGTCAACTATCATCAGCTAATTTTTATATATTTTGTAGTCGGTGACCTGGTGGTCTAGGGGTAAGGTGTCAGACTTCTGTGTTGAGGGTCCGGGGTTCAATCCTCGGTCCCGGCACAGATTTATCTGATTACCGAACCCTTCCTTAAACTCTGACAAGACGTTTATTAATCAAAACTTGTGAATGTGAGGAATGCCAGGCCTCCACCGTGGTTCGGATTCCACGTTAAACTGTAGGTCCATTTCATCTCACAATCACCCTACCATTTCACATTAGCGTAAGTGCGTATAACCCGAACAGGTAGTAAGACGTGGTGCCAATAGTAGTAGTAGTAATAATAATAATAATAATATATATTTTGTAGGATTATAGAGTGAACTAAAGCCCTAAACTTGGATTTTCATTTTATATGGCGTTATATGTAACTATTCATATAGTTGAAAACATAAGTCTCTTAAACTTATTTTATTTCGTAATGGCACCAAACTATGTTTTATTACAACAATATAAACATTAAATGTAGGTTGTATTAATGTAACAACACTTTCTATCTACCTGCAATGGTTGTTTCCAAGACGTAGAATTAAGATCGAACACTTCACTTCAAAGTTATTTCATTTATAACGGACAGTAATATTGTTTGCTTTATTGCGCGATGCGTGCAATCCAAACTAAGACTAACTTTGAACTGAAGTTACAAGGCAGTTATAAAGATAAGGCCCTTCCCCTTTTGTAATCTGATGCACCAATCATCCCTCTATCCAACCCACAGGTCAGATTTTCCAGAATCGAAATTTCATTTTTAGAGGTTTGGTCCAGGTTTTCGGGATTTGGCCGTACTGGTACGAGCCGGGAATCGAGCCCAGGACGCCTAGATTCCTAGCCCGGTGCACTGACCACTACACCACGGGGCTGGTTAATGAATATTTGAGTATATCCTCACGATGACGTTTTATCTGTGCGATAATAGTATCTTGCTTTTTTTTTCTCTCTCAGGGAAACTTAAGACATATGTCCTTTCCACAATGGCTGAGCCAACTACATTAGCCCCGGGGCTTCTTTGGTGCTGACTGACAGCTCACAGCTGACTTCTGACAGTCAACATTTAGGTATATACCTACATTTTCACTGTCAGAAGTGACAGCTGCTAAACACATGTTTTTGCAGATCATATGGTTCGGCGTAGGAATACATAATTTGGTCTGGTTACTTTTCAAAGTCGTCAGCCGTCAGCTATCAGTCAGCACCAAAGAAGCCATGGTGCTACTGTACCTATCTATACTATGTTCCAGTTTTCTCATGATTATCGCGACCGTCTTGCTCTAAAGGAGGTATTCACTCTAGAAAATTACAAATCACTTGTCGTGTAGTGTGTGTGTGTGTGTGTGTGTGTGTGTGTGTGTGTGTGTGTTTTCCCCTCAGGTCTGTGATCTTATGAACCATTGCATTGCTCTTTATGACCAGGCTATTGTGTCGTCTTACCTAGTCTATGTCGGCCTGTCTTTAATATCTGGCTAAACGCCAGATATTGTTTCTGTATTCTTTGTTACCCACACACTAACGAGCGTTTTCTATCTTCGGGACTTTGACAGAAACTTAAATAAACAAGCAACACACTAGATACCCTTTTGGCGTGGTTTTATACACCAAAAGGAATAGATATAATTTACTATCCAGTCCCAAGGCTCGTTGTTTTGTCGTCTCGATAATACGACGATTTCTATTCTGAGATGAGATGCGGATAGGCCGGGATTCGGGTGAGGGTGTGTGAGGGCAGAAAGGAAGGGTGGAGTCCGCCTTCACAGATTTTTTTTATTCTCTTTATATCCCTTGCTTCGAAGGGCGGGGTATAAACAGCCCCTTCATACCACGAGATGCTCTCTTTCTGATTGTAGCCAAAGCAAACCATTGTTTTGTTAGTTGAAAGACGGGGATAGAGCCTCTTTCTTGAGACGGGGAACCGAGATAACTCTCTTTTCGCCAACTAACATGATAGTATTTTCTACTAATAAAATTCGTAAATGCTTCTTTTGTTCTTCTCCTCGATGTTTACCTTTTTCGGGAAAGTGGAAGAGGAAGGGGGTGTGCTTCAGATAAGCGGGACTTGATTAAAGTGGGCCCAGTAACGATTCTGTGAACAGAGAGAGGCTGTTTCAAGGCAGAACGTGGACAAAACAAGTTAACGAGGAGTTCCGGGGAAGCCAGAACATTTGTACCCTTCCTTGTTCAGTAACATGATGCTAATGGTAGATCGAGGAGGGCAATATCAAGGTGGATTAAAGGTGATAGTCTGGATTTTTATGTAGTAATCACCTACAAAATATTTAAATAAGTTTGTAGCAAAATCAGTTAAAATATAAAGTAAAATATCTAATGTGAAAATACTTAGCATTTAAAACATTCTTTCCCCACGTTAATAATGCATACATGTAGCATTGAAATGAAATTTAATTTTATGGCTACAAATTTCTGAAATAATAAACACCTTTCTTAATAAATACACGTACAAACACTTATTTAACGTGAGTCTTCTCTTCTCCCATCAAGTAGAAGAGGTGGCGATTACAATCACACACAAAGTTAAATAAAGAGATTTTTGGAAGGATGAGACATAAGAGAAATATATAAGTTAAACAAATCAGTTTAATTAAATGTAAACAAGCGAAATAAAATTACATTCGTTTTAAATTGATACTAGATCAAACAGTCCATTGTTATTAAAGATAACTTTATTCAATTATCATAGTCGTATACTTCCCGATAGGCAGGATTGGAAATAAGCTCCTTGATGACTAAGAACTAACAGAAGTAAGATTGAATATATAGTTTAGTTAAGTAACTCTTTAAATAAGGATCAACGCTCATTCTCCTACGAAGGAGCGTCTGCCTCAACATAGCGGCAGTCAAAGATAGGCAACAAGTAATAATATAAGATTAAGCCACAATACATAAAGACAATACAGCCTAGCTAATCTCAGATTAAGACCTGAAAGGTCTATTAATGAATAATAGTGAAATTATAGTTAATGAAAACAAGGGCTATTTAATCCTAGTTTTATATAATTACTATGAAGATAGTTATATAAGCTAGCTAGCTTGAGTTAACTCCCTAGAGAGTTACGAAAACCTAAGAATAATCTCCTTGATTAGGAACTATCATTATTACAAATAGTAAATGGTGAGCTATCAGGAATATATACGGTTAAATTACTATGGCTGGTCAATTCCTAATAGGTACTGCCTGGACATTCAATAGTATATTTATATTTCCACCCTAACTTGGGCACACAATAAATAGTACACAAAAGATTCATTATACTAGATACAAACGGCGCCTGGAGGGGCTGGAGACAAAATACTATCCCCGCGGGCCACTACTACGACCTAGTAGTGCTCCCACAGGTTGCGCACCATTAATAGATACACTAAAAAGTACTAATGGTGACTGCTCTCTGTCACTGACCTAACTATATCATTGAAGAAAACGTTAGATAACCTCATGTTTGCCATAAAGCGATATTAAACGTGGTTATACCGTTTAGGGAGTATAATTATTTCCTAACATACATAACTATGTCTTAAGGACTTAGAAAAAGAAGTCAGACACACTGACATAGTAAATTAAGTCGTATGGACCATGTTACATAGAGCTTTAAGCTCATCAATAAAAACTATGCCTTATGGGTATAGAAAAACAAGTCAGAAACAGACATTTAATACTATATCATATGAACATAGAAAACGAGTAATAACCCTAATAATCAAAACTATGCCTTATGGGCATAGACAAAACAAGTCAGATTCTCTGACAAAAATAGTGTCATATGGACATTGAAAAGGAACAATAAGACTAAGATTGAAAACTATGCCTTATGGACATAGTTAAAATAGTACTACGACTCTACTCCTATTCTAAATATTAAATACTCATAATCTTAAACGAGGCTTCATCTGCGACAAGGTGGAGAGACCGACGCCTCACACATCGTAGTCGTCAGTAGTTTCTTCGGTGATATAGATTTACGTCCTAGTTCTTCCTCCGTCGAATTGATTAGATAGAATATATATATGTGAAGCGAGGAATGACGCTTATATAGTAACAGAACTGACAAACTCGGTGACAGGTTAGCATCTGGTCATCTAAGGGGGAATGGGGTTGAGTTGCGAAATTGCGCTGAAGGACCACTAGCGCTCTTTGATGGTGTGGCGCCCAGAGAACAACAGATCAGCCATTTCTTCGAAGCGGGGCCTTTGAGTAAGAAGTTTAGCTAATGGTCCCGGCATAGTCAGCTGGGGCAGTTTTCCTGGAGCTTGGGCGTTTCTCGGCAACATAAATCACTGTATGTTAATATCTGCCACACATTATTAGAGTAATTAGCTCTTGTATTCATTGTGTTAATTATATTTATGGTATTTTTACTATACATGTTAAACCGCTGGTTTAACATGTATAGTAAAAATAACCGCTGGTTTAACATGCCACAAAAGAGTTGCATTTCATTAATAGTTGGTTTACTTAAAGTTTATATTATTATTATTATTATTATTATTATATTATTAACACCGCGTCTTACTACCCATTCGGGTTGTACGCACTTACGCTAATGTGTAAGGCGATTCTGAGATGAAATGGAGGAGCTATAGTTTAACGTGGAATCCGAACCACTGTGGAGTCCTGGCACTGCACACATTCACAAGTTGTGATTAATACACGTCTTGTCAGAGGTGAAGGAAGGGTTTGGCAATCAGATAAATCTGTGCTAGGGACCGAGGATTGAGCCCCGGACCCCCAGAAGAGAAGTCCGACACCTTACCCCTAGACCGCTAGGTAACCTACCTCCTATTAATTAAAATCTTCAAATTAATCGCATAATATAACATTTTAGAAACATACAAACACTACCAACTTTCAATGAAACTTTCATTGTTGCTGACTCTTTGAAAACAAGGAACGTCAGACCACTCCAGATTGTTTAAACTCAGCTTCCTAGAATTATTTTTTCTGTCTGAGGCTAAATATTTGGTCTCGATGTACGAGCCGATATTAATTACACTTCGTATATACATGGTTGGTCTTGTTTGCTTTTCAAAAGACCGTTCTTTGGTCCGTAAAATTGTGATGGACTTCATATACGTTTTATTGATTGATTTTGGGTTCCGTTTTTGTCATTCGTTCACCCGACAAAGAACCACGGGAAAATAAGCTAATCAGATTAATTGATTATGGTTTTTAACAACTTGTTGACTTGTGTTAACAAACTTACATGCCGCGTGAGAGACGTGCTGTTGAGGCCACGATTTGGCAACGTCGAATTTTCTCCCCTTCCCAGCACGAGAAATTTCATACACGAAGCTACGTTACGGCAACTGTAATCCTCTCTGATAAGCCAACGTACCTAACTTAGATTTTGATCACTGCCATCCCTTCACTGGATACATTTCTTTATGAAAGTACAGGTTAGTTTGACTGCTCGGCACTACTGCTAATTTGCCTCTGCTAGAGGGAGTCTTATTCAGACAGCTGTATTAGGGTTTGATATTTCCAGATAAGGGTTCTTCACTATTCTTACAGTCAAATCATGGTCCAGTTCATCTTGGCCATCTGCTGTATTAGGGTTTGATATTTCCAGATAAGGGTTCTTCATTATTCTTACAGTCAAATCATGATCCAGGTCTTCTTGGCCATCTGGTGTATTTTGTTTCTTTTAAACCCTAAAGTTAGTCCGCTGGTTATCATGTGTTGAAAAATCATTTTTTAAAAGTACAAGACATCTATCTACCTCATACTTTTTCATATGAAAAGAAAGTATTCTAATTGTGAAAAAGTTTGACATCAATATTATAATAAATATTTACGTTTTATGAGCTCCTGAAACAAAAAAAGAGGATTTTACAATTTGATCTATCAAAAACTGACTATGCGATTCGATTTTTCCCCAGGCCTGTCTATCTCTCTGCGCATAGATCTGAAACAGTTTGATGTAGTTGGTTCAAACATAATATTTAAATGCTATAGAATTAGGGATATATCTCTCTTTTATTGTTATCCTAGCCTTTAAATTAAGGGTGGCTAATTGATGAGTGATTTTTTTTTTTTAATTTCATGTTTTAAAAGGCTCTAACGGCTTTGTTCAAAATTTGTACTTTTAGACTATTTTACATGATAAATATAAAATTGTCTATTTTTCTAAAATCAAATAATTTTAGGGTAGCTACTCATAAAAAATTTGAGAAAATTTTGATTTTCTAAAAATGAGTTTTAAGATTTAGTTCAAAATGAGTATATGGGAATTATTATTTTCATGACGTACTTTTATTTTTTATTTTTACAAATATAATTTGAGAAAGTTATTATTAGTCTTGCATAATTTATTTTTATTATAATTGTAAATATATAATCACACTTCATTAAACATTCTGATAATATAAACGCATCAAGGCTTTATCTATTGAAGTTTAATAACATATATATATATAAATGAACTTTAATAACATATATGTATATAAATGAACTTTAATAAAATGTTGATGATATATTAGTTCTTACATAGGCTAATCAGTACAATTTGAACTTAAACTCAATATATTCTCAATTGATAAGAGTCTTTTCTCTTATTTTAAATTTATTGTTCTTTCATTAATATTTATTTTAAATGTTTTATTCCTTTTATATTAGCTCTCGGCCAAGGTCGCTAATTGATTCTGCGTTATTACCACTTGAGACCAATTTTCACTTGAAGGTTCCTTAAAAATATATAATAAAAAAAAGTCAAGGCCAAAATTGACAACATATTATTTTACTAGTATCATGTTTATATCATGGTTATATCTAGAAATTGTGACAACTGAAAATCACCTTATAAACACATCAAATCAGAACTAGTTTCTTCTGTCTTATGGATATTTGACTGTACTTTTATTCTTAGATTTGGTAACGCGTAGAACTTGGCATCTTTCTAGTTTCGCATCAACTTTTATCCCGTAAAAAAAAGCTGACGTAATAATAAAATGGTCTCACTACCTTTCTTTGCAAAGTGAATATCTCTAGGGGAGAGTCACCATAATATCGATAGGGTATCACCGTAAAGTGGAAAGGAAGTTAATTGAGATTTAAATAGACGCCCAAGTCCTTGTCTGGGTCCATTCATCATCCGGTCCATAGCTTCATTTCGTTTATGATCGGGCGAGACAATCCATTGGTTTGATTACACTCCTTTAGGATCCAGTCCTGTTGATAACCGGCCCGGCCATTTAATGAGATGCGGGGTAGTTAGTGAGTTAGTTAATTAAGTGGGTAGCGGACATAAATTAGTTGATAAACGAGACTGCCTTTCGTGTTTTCTCGTCTGTGTTGTAATGGTTCCTTCTCGCGTCTGAAGATGGCGGAAGGTAGCAAGGTGTAGCCACGGTAATACGTCTCGTGCCTCGTCTAGTCTGTATATAGGCCTACTCGACTATAGGTGATACAATCTATCATGGTACTGAATGTGTAGCTACGGCCCACGGTAGTCCGTCTCATGCCTTGTCTAGTCTGTATAAACTCGACTATAGGTGATACAATCTATCATGGTACTGAATGTGTAGCTACGGCCCACGGTAATCCGTCTCATGCCTTGTCTAGTCTGTATAAACTCGACTATAGGTCAGACAATCTATCATGGTACTGAATGTGTAGCTACGGCCCACGGTAATCCGTCTCATGCCTTGTCTAGTCTGTATATACTCGACTATAGGTCAGACAATCTATCATGGCAATAAGGCGAAGCATGATAGTTCGAGTATAGCCTATATAAACTTGAATAAGCCCATGAGCAACCCTTGTAAACTATACCATCAATTATATAAACCGATAAGTAGGTGTTTTTATTTGTTGACTGAGTGGATCGTAAAACAAAGTATTTGAATTGAGAGCATGATTCTTATAATACTCTTTTATAAGCATTTAATTTTAATTTAAATACGTTCTTAATAACCGATAATTAATGGGCTCCAAATGTTTCTAAACACTCTTTACAGTCAATCCTTTCATCGTTTTCAAATTAATGCCCTTTTACTTGCACATTTGGACTTTATTGTTTATTAACTCCTTCCACAGCAAGGTTATTAACGACTTAATCCAAGGTGTAGGAATTGGGATAATAGCTTTGCGTGACTGTCTGACTGACTACTAAAACTCTGTGATCACCGATGTATGAACTGGAAATATATAGTCTCATATTTTCGCCACCATGCCTTTTTTTAAAAGGAGTTGAGTAGGCCTACACAATGTTAGTTTAATGTTAGTTAATACTTAACCTAATAGTTAAACAATGACACGCCGTTCTAATCTGAAGACAAATAGTGAAATGGTTTAAACTCTCCTCTCCAGAACAATTCGCTAAAAATGCAGCACAGTGAACAATCTTAGCTCAGAACTTGATGAAGCTAACCCAAATGTGGATGCCAAATGACATGGGAGGAGTTGCTCGCAGTATACAAGTACAATTTGCTGTGTCTAATGTTCGTGAGCGCAATCTGGAAGCTGTAATTGAGTCGAGAAGAGGAAGAGAACCTAATTAAATGGTGGATCATGTCGCTAAAGTAATTTCAGAACGCATATAATTACTTTGGTTGAATCGAATTTCTGGTGGATCTTGTTCTCAAAGAGAGGATGTTCCTTACCAAAAAGCTTTTAGATAAATACTCTACCATTAATTTGGCATCTAACTCTCGCCATTTCAACCTAATATTTGAAAGGATAAGCTAGGAGGACAATAATTTAGACGAGCACAAACTTCAAATCACGTTTGTACCGATCACTGGGCGTAAGCGGTAGGCGGTAATTTAAATCACGAATATAGCCGAGGTTAGCCGACCAGTACCGAGTTCTCTCGTCGTTCTTTAGACACCAATCTCATTCCTCTCCACACTACTGTACTTCACACGGCATGTCGTCTCGACCGGCTCCTGAGGACCGGGTAAACAATATGTCTGGGGGTCAGGTAGAAAACCCCTATTTTTGATAGCGAGCAACTGACGCTGTTTTGTGGTTTTAAAATAGTTTTTTGGTTAGATTAACTTCCTCCACTACTATTTTATATGATCATAAACTTAACTACCAAAGATATAATTATTATAATGCATAGTAATAGTATTTTAATAAATTATAAAAAGTATGATTTTATTCATACATAAAAAGTCTTCTCTTTATAATTATTTACTAAAAGACAAATATGTTTTGTTTTCAAAACAAAAAAAGTATATATATAATAATAATAATATTAGCACCACGTCTTACTACCCGTTCGGGTTATACGCTTAAGTACTAATTACGATAATGGATTAGGAATTGGGAAGGTTGAATTTAAAGGAGGTGAACCCGCATTTGCGTGAAGGAAGAGTGGAAAACCACTTAGGAAAAACCACCTCCAGTTCACCCGACCGAGATTCGAACCTAGATCTTTCCGTCCTCGGCAGTCGAGCTCAACACGACTAGCGCGTTAGCCAGCTACGCCACCGAGGCGTGTTTAGAGTGAAGTGATAGTGGTGACCAATCAAGGTAAATATATTCAGGACATCCGCCTTGTATTAATAATAGCATGTGTTTTATTTCTTTTTTATGTAATAGTCTAATTTGTTCTAATTTGAGTCAGTAGGCACACCTATATTAATCTAATTTCACTAAAGAGCTATTTATGGACACACCTAGAGCCTCGTACACACCTGCGAGAGGAATGGCGAACCAAACGTCGAGCTGCGCAAAGTGTTGCAACATTCCAGCGAACCTGCAACAAAAACCATGCTCATTTCCCCGATCCGCCCAATGTCGGTATTTCGACGAACCACCAAAGAGAGCTGCGCGAATGTGTTTCAACAGTGTGGACGGGTAAGCGAACATTTCGACGAACCACCAAAGAGAGCTGCGATGAATGTGTTTCAACAGTGTGGACGGGTAAGCGAACATTTCGACGAAGATGGATTTTACTTCAGCCTATAGATAAGAAAATACGTTCTCTTTGAAGTACGGTTCATTGAGTATTGTTTCAAGAATATAAAAAAAGGTAAATTTGAAACATAAATATCTTCAGGCAAGGCTGGTGAGACTGTAGGGTGGGTGGGGGGAAGGGGTGTCCATTATTCTAAAAAAAGTTATTAACTATTTTATAAAATTTAATAAAAAGTAATTACTATTTAAAAATATTTATTAAACCAGAGTAGTTGATAGACCATAATATTAATAAAAGAATAAATCTCATGCACATATGTATTTTTTACTTTGCTTCTTCAAGGCGAGATGGATGCAAATATATGCAACGGCCGATTCTTGTTGATACATATTATTCTCTTTGGGTTTGGACGATACCAACGGGAAAACGGGGAACCGAACACCCCCACCACCTGTCAGTGTTCGCCGCGCAGTTCAGCGTACGGTTCGTTATTCGGTTCGCAATTCCGCTCGCTGGTGTGTACACGGCTAATGCGATCATCTCGAACATAATAATATGGACTGTAGACTTTATATAGCTTTTCAAAATTCCTTGTTAAGTCTCCAATTTTCTTTATTTGAGGCCTAAAATTAATTTTGTTCGTAAACCTGACTAATAAATTACAAATTTGCCTGATTTTTGCTTCTTTTTTTTTTGTCACCTCTATGTCATGAACTTTGTTCGTGTAGTTTATTAATAATTTAATATATTTTATTTGTTGACTTTGTGAGTTCGGCCCGTATGGCATGATATAAATTAGTTTTATGTGGACATTGGCCATGTTTCAAATTAGAATGAGAAACTTGACCTCATGACTCGAGACATCGAAATTTCGCGAGACATGTTTTTATTAACTTTTACCCAGCACGTTAAAATTACTATCAAAATATATTTAAATAGAGGTGTAGCATTTTTGAAATAATAATACAATCGTGAAATAAAACCAAATAAAATATTTTCGCGAAATTGATCCATTTGCCTTTTAAATACAAATTATGGTCAATTTTGTTGATTTAATTGTGAATTAACACTAAAATACTTTGTCATTGTTTATCTTTATCCTGAAAATTTCTGAAAAATAGAAAACCAACTGTGCTTACACAAAATATTTTTAAAAAAAATCATAAACTAAAGATTATTAGTAAGAGAAGTGTTTGAACTGGTTACTCTTTTATTTCCAATTATAAATATTTAAAGAAGAAGAAGACACTAAAGTTAAGCTAGATTGATATTTTATCTTCATGTCTTTGGTCTTCCATATTACATCACTATAAAGTAACGTTATTTTTGAGTGTCGTGATTAAGTGTTGTTATATGGAAAATTATTTAATAGATTTACAGGGAAAGAAAATTAAAAATGGCTAAATTTTACGTATTTTTGAAATAAAACTCGAATATTCAAAATATGGCGTTTCAATGTTTGTTTTTTTAAATTGATATTATTTAAATACTTGTGTTTATAGCAGTCCAGGAGTAGTCAAAAGCATAAAATCTTTTAGCTGTACTTTTTCAATTCATAACAACATATATTAAAGCTGTTTTGTTATAATTTTCAGCCCCTTCCCCCCCACTCTGCCCCAAGTATTTTTTTTACTTTTTATATCAATATTCAATTAAATACAATAACTTTATTTACCATAAATCAGGACCTAACCTTTGTTTACCAAAGATCGAGATTTTTATTTACCACAAATCAGGACCTAGCCCTTTATTTAACGACTTTTTATACAGAAATACAACCTTTAATTTAACGAAATCCAATCGTTTTATCTACCACAGATCAGGGTATCTACTCATGACACTTAGAACAAAGCTTAAAATAGTAATGTCTCTTCCTCCAATAAAAACATCCAATTTAATTAGCTTGAAATTTGGTTGCTAATTAGCACTAAATGCTAGCAATAAAAGTAAAAGTAGTTGGAAATAATTTTTCGCATTCTTAAACATTCCGGATGATCTAGCTTAAGATTTTATTTCAAATCGATACGGCGAAGTATTCGATGGCCCAGTGAAGCAAAATTGAAATATAAAGCATACACAGTACTATTTGATGGTAGTTTTTAGTTGGTACTTTATTTTGAAATAACAATCCCTTTCTTAAATAACGTGCTATTCCTGGAGTTCTTCTCAACACTCCAGTGTGCGGCCCCTTTAGCTACAGAAAGTAAGTATTGTATATGGTTATCTATGTATTGCTTGCTGTCTTTTGGATGCTTATAGACGAACCGTCATAAAATTAACCTCTTAGAATAAATCTGACTACTATCAAATTTGATGCCATATTTCAAAAGGGCCTGCGGCAAATGTTATTGCGAATGAATATGTAAAAGACTACTATATATATATATATATATATATATATATATATATATATATNTTCTTCCAGTGATACGATTTCCTAAATTGAGCGAAAGACTTGCTCATTTATCATATTTCATATAGAACCAGCTTACATTTTTTCGTTCGTCGAGTAAAAATGATAATTTTCTTTGACTATTAATTAAAAAACAACTTTTTCATTACTTGGTCAAGATGCTAACATCCCTATAGTAGACTTTCTATCTTCTTTTATAATTTAATATAGTTTTTTTATGTGTCTGTGATCTATTTTATCTATCATAGCTTTTAAATATAATTGACACTGCAAACTTTGAAACTTTTCATCAATAAATGGCTTAAAATTACACAGTCATAAAATCTATTATTTTTATGTTTTTTTTATCCTCCACTTAAGAGAACATGTTTTGACTAGAGGATGTTACACAAAGTATTTAAATACATGCACTTTCCGTTTGAAAAACAAGTTGAGTAAGTTTTAAATCAAATATATCAACGCCTGTGATTGTATATCTCTCGCTGTATATTTAATTGTATAAGTTAACCATCAGTGTAAACCTCCAATCAGCTCTACTTGTATACTACTACTTGTTAGCAATAGATAATTATGTAAATCTTGAATGTATGTGACTGTATCTTAGAGTGGGACGATGAACGGTCATTCATGAAGGCGCACACTGCTTCGGGACATATCTGGGAACTAGTTTACTCAAGTAGTGTGTCCATAACACTCTAATATCACTTTAGATACGATTTGCCACATGTTTATATATTCACTCTCAAGTTTTTAACCAATTTATGGGTTCATTTTAAGTTCACGCCAGGTTATTTGCAGTTTCATTTCGTCGGGAAGTGACGATGTTTTTACTGGCTTTTTCCATACACTCAACGGTGATTGGGTGGTGTAAGTATGCGCATCGCTTTGTTTCTCGCGCTCCAACCTTACTACCCGTCCAGTCTATGCATGTATTTACACAGATCGGATGAATAATGAAGAAGTTCCAAGAAGAGTAAATGAAAATAGAACGGTTCTGCAGGTGATTTTACAAAGAAAGGTCAATTAGTTGGATCATATTATGGGCAAAAATGACTTATTTATTAATGTCATAGACGGCAAAAGGGTGGGGACAAGGGAACCACGAAGGTGGTGAATGCAACTGATGGATCACCTCATATAAGTAAATGAGATGAGGTTGTATAGTCTAAAAAAAGGAAGTTTCTTATAGGACGTGATTTGGACAATGCAACGGACCTGTCGAAAGTCAGAACACATAATAATAATAATAATAATAATAATTATTATTATTATTATTATTATTATAATGATTAGGAGGCGGTGGGGTTGAGGAAGGTAAAATTTAGTTTAAATACTCCATTGGCGCGGAGAGAGACTAGAAATATCACCAATTATGATTACGATCATGAAGTCGTAAAATAAATTGAACCGTCCCAAAATACGTCAGTCTTAGTTGTGTTCCAACAATTCTCATGTGTACTAAAACACCGATTAACCTTTAACTTAAAAATAGAAAAAAAATCAATGAATTATTGACGTTCTGTATTTAATTTAGTCTCGCTAACCAAACTGCATGACCGTGCCTGAATAAGATGAACGAGGTTTTCTTTAACTTTTTTTTTGCAATACAAACAAATGCTAACACATCATAGAATATGCAGGTGGCGTATATGGGCCATCTTACTTGTAGTGTGATTTTTTTTCGTATGGTATATAGAAAACCCTTTGAGTATTCTTTGTTAACAAGTTTTTTTTAACATGTGTTCATGTTATTTATACGGTTCTAACTGTGACATACGGATACCGTGTTTTACGAAATGCGGTCATAAATCCCTGTTATGCACCAGCGGGCCATTATTGACACTCGAGAACGGGACCGATAAATTTACGCTCGTTTGCACTTTGCAGGGTAGGGTGGCAAAGAGGACTGGGAGGGGGGTAGAGAGAGAGAAACATACATTTGTTTCCATCACTTCGCGTTATCGCCCCTTAATGGTATTGGGTTCGTGCTGCGACACGGATGGAAGAGGTGGATACTCACACCTGTGGTCTCACGGTCTAAGGCGTGAAGCTTGTGGCGATGGAAATGTCGAAGTTTTACTGGGTGCATTTGAAGTGTTTTATCACGTGTGACGTATCCACTTTCGTCGTTAATGTGGTAGCATTTACGTTTAGGCTACCCTTTATTCCTTAAATTAAGCCTTAATTACTTTTTATATTAGCCTGCATATGCATGCACGTGATCTAATCATGAAGCTATTTTAGTCTGGTTTGACATGCAAATGCGGATACATTTCCTATCGTATCTACCGTCCTCATTCCTACCTCACTAATGGAGTTAATGCGGATGGCTCGGATGGGTAGTAAAACGTGATGCACAAAATAACCTAGATATTTCCATGGAGGGTTAAACTTATATTTAATTGGAAACTTTTCTCCGTGTCGTAAAATGTTGTGCAAATCTAGGCCTATATTTTGTGAACTATACATCGAACCCTCGAATCCTTAAGGATATTCTAGGATTAGAGAAAATATCGGATTTAAGATTCGAAAGAAAGAATCCAAATTTCGAACTAGATTTTGTTTCTGAGCTGCTTATTGGTGGTCCATCCCCAACATAATTATAGATAAAACTTAACCAGACAATTAATTAAACACTTAAATTGCTGTAAGACTTACATTGTAAGCATTTTAGCAATAATTGTTAACATTTGATTACTATTTTTACTTTCAATTATTCTGTTACACCGCTATTTCCTCTTATACTCACTATTTTGTCCAATATTAGGATTTTAGTTCGGATTTTTAAAATGGTGGATTCGACCCATCTCTAATTAATTATTATCAATTAACTCTCTCAATTGATGTGACATTTTGGCAGAAAACATTATTGGGATTACGCTTCGAGATCACTCAGACTTATAACAAGGATGGCAATATGTCTGGCACGCGTGCTACTAGGTGGCACGCCAACATGGAAAAAAAACTCTTAGATAAAACTTTTCCCAACGTGTTATAATTTTCTGAAGTCAGTAATATTTAGACAATCATGTCATTAAATGTCATGCCGCAATGAACTTTGTGATATCAATGGCTATAAATCATCTCTAATCGTACTTAAGGTAGGAGTGTAGTAGGGAATCCGAATTGACAGTATTTTTGTAGTTTTTATAGTAAAACATTGTTTTAGTCAAATAAAATAAAATATTGCTTTAATACAAACATAGAGATTAATTTTCTTCACTTGGTGATATAAACAGTAATTGGTGAATATCTCTAACGAGCATTGTGGCATTAGATGACAAACTTTTTAAATTAAGAGAAAAGGTTGTCGTTAAATCCCAGGACACCCTTGACAGGTATTCAAGAACTGTTGAGGTCACCATATGAAGAAAATTATCCTCTATGTTTTTACTGAAGCAATATTTGATTTATTTTGACCAAAAAAAGTTTTTCTATAAAAACTACAAAAAACACTTGACTTTTTCTCGCGTCTTCTACACGCACAATTGTATTCATCTGTTTTTATGGTCACAATATAAAATTCTAATTTATTTGAGGATTATTATTGTGGTTTTGAAACGTCAGATCTGCACTCCCATAAGAAATAGCTCGGTGTGAGGATTTTTACCTTTAGAAAGGCGGTATGTAATGTTTCCTACTCCAATAAATTGTTGTGTGAGCAACATTTCCGGCCCATCCTGTATCCAGTAATGGCAGGCTGGTTAACACCGCAGCAACTACTTATAAAAAACCCCGACTGGCCGGTCGAGAGTACACATCACGTAGTATTGGGTTTGGGATCGCCCCCGGTTGGAAAGGGGGGGGGGGCTATTATCAAGGGGGGAGAGGGGGACACTTTGTTGATGGCAGGTGCACCGTTTCTCGACCAACCAACTCTTGACCGGTTCATCACGGGCGAATTAGCCACGTGGGATGCCCCCGGGACCCACCTGACGACTGATGATGGACCATCCCCTCGGCCTGACTGCGGGAAGGAAATGTCATTGAGCTTGTTAGTATATGGCCACAAGTCACGTCATGAAGCCGTGCAATCACTCATCACTTATTAACTAGCTGCGAGGGGATATCTAGAGCTATTCAAAAACCATCATTTGTTTTTCAAAATTGAGTGGTACAGGGGGAAAAGGGGGAAATTCACATCACACATGGTTGTCGAACAGAGTGCAGCACTAGTTCAATTTTAAATTTATTAGAAATGTATCATGGTTGTCAGAGAGATGGCAGTATTAACTCATTTTGAGTTAAAATTTGAGTCTCCCTCTTTTTCCCCTGCGCCCTTCAAATATCAAGCTATTCCTATTCGTATTCGTAGGCTTTTCACTTCCTCCACAACTTTTTTTTATCTTAAAATTTCTAAAAATAAATTGTAATGAAAGTTAATGAATCCAAACACATACAATTGTTTTGGTTTTCCGTACTGGAGTTTGGGGGTTTGAATGCTGATCGGGTCTATTATTTGTTTTTACTGAATGTTTTCCTACTCCCCCTCCGTGTGAATGTGAATTCATTTTGTATACTCAAATTAATGTCCTTAGAATCATATTCAAGTTGGAAACAAGATACATTTTAATTAAAAAATTAATGTATGCCTTGTGGGAGTGGACATTTAGGATTTAAAGGTACAGTCTGATTTTCATTTAAAGGACCTTTTATACAAAACAAACACATCCTGTTGGCCAAGATTGATTATGTATTACATTAGATTTAATGTTATTTTCAAACGTGACAGCTGCAGATCAGAAGACAATATTAATGTATGAACTTTTCTCACTTTTATAGCTGTCAGATAAATCCCTTCATGTGAAAATTAGACTACGTGTTTTCCCAAATATTTTTCCACTCTCACTCTACACAAATATGGGTACACTTCCTCTAAATTCAACCTTACTCATCCCTAACACATTATAGTAATTAGTACATATACATACAACCGGAACGGGTAGTATGATGCAGTTCTTATAAAAGATTAGGATAACCCAGATAGGTAATAAGATTGGAGGAGGGGGGGATTCATGCCATTAATTTTTTTAAAAGTTGTTTAGCTCATTGATAATCACCCTCTTTCTTGTGTTGTGTCTTGTTAATAGTTCTCTACCTCACTGAGAGCGCTACAAGGCTGGTCTCTCACCTCGCATTGCCTCTGGTTAGAGTACCGGTTGCGTATGCCAAGTGGAGGGTAGTCGTTGGTACCAGTGTTTCGTGGTCCACTATAATCAGGAGGGCCAAGGTGCTAATAACTGGCCAGGTTTAAAAACACAAGTTAAAAAAAAATATCATGTTTTTTGGCTCATTTATTTTTTATTTTTGTGGACACCCTGTGCCATGTCTTGTTTCCAACCAGTCCCTCCAAACTACTCATTTGTTTGTGATGGCTCTAATGACAGCTTCGATTTGCAACGGCACACAGACCGGTCGGATATGAAATGCCAATCTCAAGGTTTGTCTTCTCCTCGTCAAGAGCAGCAACCTCACTGATGTTAACTTTTGTTAGCCATTGTTTATCTTGTGGCTTCTTGGACCTGCCTATTAAAGCAATTAAAAAGAAAAAAAGTTTGGTGCCTAGAAGTGGAATGCGAACAACGTGTGGAAAAGTTGAAAAATGCTATAGAGGCAATGTTTCACGAGGCGTAGTTTAGTTTCGTTTCAATCCAAAAGGGTTTGACATTGTTTTTACAGGATGTTTGTGGGTTTTAATTTTCTCTTATTTCGCGAATAACAAGTATTTTTGACATAGCAATTTGCTAGCTCATAGTAAAAAGTTAATTTTTATTAAATCATTTTATTGTTTATATTTAAATTTGAACTGTTCTCAAATTTAATATGAATAACTGATTGAACTTTATGTTTGGCCTACTTTATAGACTTAATATAATACATTTTCAAATCACTAACTTATATATGTATATATTTACATATATCATTTAGTTAATGTTTTACTACTCGTCCAAGATTTAATCAAGAAAAGATTACCCAAATTTGCGTTGAGGGAAAGTGGGGAAACATTTTGAATAAAATAACCCTCAGTACACACAGCCAGGGCTTGAACCCTAACTTCTTGACACCCATAAACCAGAACAATAAAGTTTGTCGCCTTAGCCCTCATGTTCACCGATGCGATTTTAAGCTAACTAATCATAATAAATAGGGAGAAACTTTATTAAAATTCACTTGTCCTCGCCATGATAGAGCACTAGAAATCATATTTCGAAAGTAAAAAAAAAAGTGTAGCCTCTTTTGGGAATATAACCTTCGTCCACCGTGTTAAGTCAGGCACGCTAACCTACACCTTATTTGTAAACATTTTGATGATGTGGTAGTGTTAAGGTGAAGATGTATGAAACGCGAGCTAAGGGCAGGGTTTTTTTTTCAGTTTTTATTGAAAAAATAAAATATTGCTCAAGTAGAAGCATAGAGTTTAATTTTCTTCACATAGTTATATGAAACAGTTATTGAATATCTGTCTTGGGTTTCCTGGAATGTAATGACAATTTTTTGTCTTCATTAAAAAAAAATATCATGTAATGCAGCTACGCTCATAGCAGATACTCTGGATATTCAACGACTGTCGATATTACTATGTGAAGAAAATTACTCTATGCTACTTCTGAAGCAATATTTTATTCATCTTGGCCAAAATATTGTTTTGGCCATATACAAACCGCAAAAACACTGCCCTTAGAGGGAGGCCAGACTGGAGCGAGCGAGCGACTGAGCGCGTGCGCGCTTGAAAGATAGAACTGATTCTATTTTTCAAGCGCGTGCGCTTCGCTCAGTACAGTCTAGTTTACAGGCGCTATGAAATATTATTGTATGTTGGTTCATTTTAAGTGCTAGGAAAACTTTTCATTTTGACATTTTTATGCTCTCGATAGGTTTAGCACACTTGCTACTAATGGCCTAATTTAATTGGTAAGATCATAAACCATACATATATGTATATATATGTAAAACTGATATGTTAAAATACTTCAATATTATCAAAGTAGGCCTTTACAAATAAGAATCACTATTAGCGTGGAGACAGAATGAGAAAACCACAACAATGAATCACTTGTTAAAAACCACCCTCAGTTCATTGAGCCAAGATCCGGAGCCTCCTCGTCAACAACTATCGAGAGCTATCTGCTAATCACGCACTCGCTCGCCAGTCTGGCCACCCTGTCGCTTGCGCGCTCACTCGCACGCTTGTCAGTCTGGCCGAACCATTAGTTCGCGTTCCCTTTTTAGAGAGTTAGGGCCAGTTTCATAGTCAGATTTAGTACGCCTAAAGTGCGAGTCGATACTAAATACAGGACGACACCTACCTAGACCAAAATGGAATGGGCCAGTTTCGCATATGAAACTGGAATTTCAGGTAGGTGACGTCTTGTATTTAGTATAGCGCCGTACTTGAGGCGTACTAAATCTGAGTATGAAACTGGCCCTTAATATCGGAACGTGTGTACCGAGTGATGTAGTCTTAAATTAGCTAGGGGCTAGGGGTGTAGGATAGTTAAGGGAGAGAGGTGCCCCAAACGCTGAAATCAAGAGTAATTTGAGCTGGGCTAGAAGGCACCCCAGAATATTTTTTTTTAAACATTGGATAGAGGGTATTTTGTAATAAAATACGAACACCAAACTCACAACTATGCTAACCTTATCACAGCTTACTTCACACTTCTCTTCGAAGGACATCAGTGAAATGGAAAGGGGGATTAATTTTTTTTAAACTAAGACGGTGTCTTATAAACCTTCAAATAACCAGGACTAATTAATTTAATATTGTTCGCAATAAATTAATTTGTGCGTACCGAACAGTCCATCTTCGTTTTAGTCATAGAAAAAGTGTGTGGGGGGGCGGGAGGGGGGTTGTTTAGTTAATACATATCATATGTGTTCACCTAAATAATTGAAAACCCTTTAACATACTTTTAAGAAAAAGGAAATCTTATTATTTTTATTTCGTAGCTATATCTATATTTTCAAAATTACATTCGAACAATCTGTACCTGTCTTTCCTATATCAATGAGTTGATTAGTTTATTAAATAATTTTTTTATCAATCGAAGCACGTTCAATTATAATCCAAGTGCAGACGTTCCATTTCAACGTCGCCTCATCTCTCTTTCGAGACCAACAAGTAGTTTCACCCGCATCGGTGGGCAGTGGACTACACGTCATAAACGTCAAGCTCGTCTAGACAAATTCCCTGATGGTGGAAGAAGTAGGGACTAAAATCGTGATCGTATGTATTAAGGGTGTTTAGTTCCACGCTGGTTCGCTACGCTTTCTCAACCCAAATGTGAATACATTTTCTTTTAAATTCTACCTTCCTCATTCAAACGCCATAAGTGTAATTAGATGTCGATATCTCAGATAGGTAGTAGGATGTGATGCACACTAAAAAAAAAAAATTCTCTATAGACTATCGTCAAGGCCCTAATGAATGTTAAATCTATAACCAATCAGCTGTAGGTGCGGTCGCTAGGAGTCGAACACAGTCCACGCCTCTTTACTGCACTCAGATTATTCCTACTTAGGTGGTTTAAAAACATATTCCCGCTGATTAATGAACATTGTTAATTTTGAGGTTTCATTAATATACTTCCCTTCCCCGCTCAAACGATTGCCGTCGTTCTTTCAAACAATAACTTATTGTGGTTTAGTGTGACACGGGGTAAAGTGTCTTGGTCAAACTCATTGTGGGATCCATTCAGCATTCAAGACAACATTTATCTCTTCCGTTTGGTTTATGGTAACTCCAATCTTACGCTTCACAAGAATTATTAACCTTGAGCAGCCGCTAACCCATCGTAAAGATTGCAGTTGACCCGCCTCGTGTGCGGTTTCCGACCGCCACTTGAACGAGTCGAACCTCCCGCACCCAGCACCTGCCCCGTGCGCATGCGCATCACGTCACTTCCACTCGCTCGTTCGGGCTGCTTGACCTCCTCACCTCTGAGTATCCCCCTTCCCTTACCCTTTTTACATCCTACTCTTACCTGTTGCATGCACGCAGTGGAAGCTGTATTGGAACCTTGTATATATTTCAGGGACAAAGTATAATCGATCCACCGGGTAAAGAACCTTTATGATCGCTCAAAATCTACTAAATCTGCACCAATGCATTTAGACGACATTTGAAATGGTGTTTAGCTTTTGCATTTAACATTAAAAATCAATTTCGACAGCTGAAAGCTATATTTTATAATAAACTTTGTCACTGACTATTATAGTAATTAGTATAGTTATATTATTATACTAATTTGTATATTATCCAAATATGTATTAGTGACTGTAGCCAATACGACAATACTTCAGGGACAAGATAAAAACTCTAGCCCGAATGGCAGGACTTTAGGGACAAATTAAAAGCTCTAGTCCAAACTTCATGGACATTGTAAATGTTCTTAATGACAATACTCCAGGAACAATTTCAAAGGCTCTCCACGAAACTGTATACTTCAGGAAAATATAAAGAGGAACCTATTTTCAAAACTAGTTGAAAATCATAAAATAAAGCACGACATGTCAGTGTTAAAAGTGCAGAAAAGTTATTCTGTAAAATTAAATCGCTAATAGGTCTTACATCAATAAATAATAATGCAATAACACTTTTATTAATAACGAAAGCATTTCACTCAAGCTCCAATATACATTTAAAACTACCATAAAAAAACAACACGTAACCTAGAATCAATCCTCACGGGAAGCATTCAGTTTCCCCATTATTTGTAAGGCATCTTATGAAATGCATTTATACAGTGTGTTTTTTCCGTGTACGTGGACATAGTTTTTTTTTTATCAATTCCAATTAATTCAAGTATGTCTGATTCGACTGAGCGTGGCTCTCTGCTCTAATATTACAACGTTTAAAACATTATACTTATCTCTGGTCGGAGGATGCATTCAATTATTACCCTTCAACCATTGGCTTAGTGAGTGCTTAAAGTTTCACAGTTGGTAGTTTTGAAACATTTCTAAAGGTATTTCCATATTTAAAATCACCCTATGATTCCCCCTTTCTCCTCTATCCGTTTCCCAACTACGCAAAATTATACCGAGAGAAAACGTTCTTACATAAAGTGTAATTTAATTTGCATTTTCTTTGAGAATGTAATAAAAGTTGAGAAGGAATGGTACGGGGTGGCTCAATATTGTTGAAAATGTATGCAATTACATTTTACAAGGTCTTTTACAAGCCCTTTCCTGCGAATCGAACAGAGGATATTTTTCTATCCTTCTCTGGATTTGACGATAGTTCTTTGGTTTGGTTAAGTAATAATTTCAAGACTTCTTTTGAAAAATTGTCTAGATAGTTAGAACAACAATAATATATATCGTCGGAAAATATTAACCAGGTACCGTATTTATTTTAAATTTTATTTTGACAAAGCGTTTTACAACCCGTTCGGGCTATCCACATTTAACTACACTTGGGGCCGGTCTTATGACTCCTGGATAAATATTAATATGGTAGATAAATATTTCTATTTGGTGGATAAGTTAAAAGTGCGTCTTGTGACTGCAAGATAGCATTAATCTGCCAGATAAAATGTATTTATCCATTACATTTTTATCGGGAGGTTCAAGTACCTGATAACTTTTATTTGAAAGTTAAAATGGTTGTTGCTATAGTGACGCGTTGTTTTTAATGAGGTTTCGTCTATCAGAATCTGTTTTTAGGTTAAAATCTTGGTTCACGTGTTTAGTAAGCACAGGCCCGGGCTCTAACTATATAAAGTTAGAAAATTTAATTCACACTTTAATATAAACTGACAAGCTATTTGTAGAGTTATATTTATAAAAGAACAAATTATCAAAATATGAGTACAATAAATGAAATTTTGTAAACGTTTTACCCAATTATTGACCACATTTTGGCAGGCATCGAAATTAGTACTTACACGACATCTTTTAGCTTCTGCGCGAACGTCACGCCATCTTGTTTCCTCGCACTCGTTTAGCCGCCATTATTTAACAAATGTTGAACGTTCTCGCCACTCACTAGGTTATAGCGGTTGCGTCTGGGCTTATACGCACGCGCACACCAGTAAAAAAAAGTAACAATATTGCTTTTTTTACGTAAAAATATATTTATCCTACAGATAGCTATCCAGCAGATAAATTCAGTTCATAAAACGCGTAAAATATTAAAGTGGACTGATAACCTTTAACTGGTAGCTAACTTTGACCTCCCGATAGCAATATTTAGCCTATAGCCATAAGATATGCCCTTAATACGATAGGGATGTGGAAGGAAGAAATTTACCCGGATCGGGGAGAAGGGGATAAACGAAAACTATTTAAGAAAAACAACCCTAAACCTGGCTTTTAATTTTTTTAAACCAGACCCCATTTAGTCTGCAAGACCATGTAGATATCATGATTATCTTGTATTTATGAATATTCTGGTTAAACTTTCGGATGAGTATAGGCATAATTAGGGATCGAACTGCTTTTATTGTATTTGGCGTCGTACCGCTGAATAATTATAATTTCAGATATTTGAAGCTTTTACCCATTCAAATCTATAATTTTGGCTTAATTAAACCAATTACATTCGTGGGTTTTGACAATAAAAATTATACAGTAATTTTCTCGAATTCAAACTATTTAGTTTTCAAAGAGGGTAAGGGTTGTGTACATTCTGATTATATTTGAAAATTCATAAAACATCAATACTTTATCGAGTTGAGTGTTAGATATATTAGTCAAAAAACTACTCTTAACCAAAAGTAGAACAAGTTTACTACAAGGGAAAAGCTTGATGCAATATTCGTATTTTGTTCTCAATCAGATATACAGTACTCACTTGGTAGGTGCAGTACAGACTTATACAAATTTACCAATTTTCATTTATTTGCATATTTATGTTTGCAGTATTTCCCTTTTTTCCTGCTACGAGGATCAATTTTTAATTTACTTTTGAAAGTTGCATTAATTTTAACTATAGACTTGGATTTTAATACCGTGGAATACATACAAATAATGATTTTTCAAAACATAGAACTATTTTATAACTATTTTTGTGATTATAATATGTACTTTGCACTCTCTGTGTAGCCTACAGCTCAGTAATTTATAAGTAAACTTGATTTTTACTCAAATTACACTCTCTTTAGTTAAGTCTTTATTTTTTTATAGTAATCTAATTTTCAATGGGAAAAATACCGACTAAAAAGCTTTATCAGAAGTCAAGGTTAATTAGTACACTTCGTTTAACCTGACCTCACTTTGACGGATTAAGAAATACAATACTGGAATAATGCAAGGTAAGTTTACAATGGTGTTGATTTAGAAATTGTGACGAACTTTTTACTTTCTAATCTAGATAAAGTATTCAAATTATAAACATATTATTCCTCGGGATTATGTTGGACTTTGGTCCTCTAACTCAAACGACTGTTTAATAATCATATTTGTCTGACTATATCTTTGTATGGCTGCCATCCAAAACGATTTAATACATTTTATTTAATTTTGATAGGTATCGGACTCGCTACTTTTTCTTTCAAGTATCTCCTGATTGGTCCTCAAGAGGCCGAGTTGACCCCGTTACAGACCCACTGTTTCACAGAAACTCTGGAAGCGGCGGAGGTTGAACCCTGGACTTCTGGATCTGTAATCAGTAATTCTGACCATTAGACCACAGAGGCGGTCTAGACAATTGAATAGAAATTAAAAACTTTTGTATTATTCTTTTTGAGACTACACAAATCCCCACATTATTCACAATACTAGATTATCTTCAGAAAGAGATTCCTACATTTAATCCAAACTTCAAGTTTCATTTAAAACTATGTGTTTATCGCGTGTAAGCTGTTATGCTAACACGGAACATCTTTTGTGTAACTTTTTCATATATAACACAGTCAAGTACTCGCTTGGAGATAATGTGTGTATCGTAATTTTACTGGTCATGAAATATTTTGACAGTAACTGTCATTCATCTTTATCGTTTTACAATATCCAAATCTCCGTTGACCACTTAACAGCGAAAATCAAAGGACATGGGTTCATGAATAGTTCTCGGAAATTATCTTGGTATTTTCCAGCCACCGCGGGCTATTTTTAATTTCCTTCAGTCCCTTATTTTTATTTTGGTTAAAGCTTTCTCTTTGGTTCCCTTGTCCTAATCGGTTTTCTCGTTAACAGCTGAATAATGAGAGAAAGGGGGGGAAAAATGCTTTTATTGACTCGTGTGTGGTACGACAGCAACATAATTATATCCACAAATCGAAAGTTGTGATTTAAACAACTGTTATATGATTTTAAAAACTAAATGCTTTTTTTGTTTGAAAAATTGAATTTTACTGTAGCCTATAAACAATCGTTTATAGTTCGAATAATCTTCTATCCTGGATGAGACAAACTTCTACGCATAATTAATTCTTCCGGGAATTTGACGGAAAAAGGGGACCCCACAAAAGAGCAACCTTGCATTTGTCCACCAAGCCATGTTAACATATACATTTGCGAGAAACTTTGAAACAAAAGTGTTTTATTGTTGTGGTTGAAAGAAGCGCACGCTAACAACTAAGTCATCGAAAGTCAATGTTGTCAGAAGCCCCATATGCCGCTTTTGTCCCGACTCCTCAGCGAGATGCCGCTGTTAGCATGCCAATTAGATATTCAAACAAGTCAACAAGTCCGTGATCATATTTGTTTTCTCCAGACCGGGGGAATTCTAAGCTAGCTCCCTCTGATTACGATTTATTGGAGAGAAAGGGGGCACGCACGAGATCTGGAGGGGAGGCACGGCCATGATCTTGGTAATTAGGGGTTTCCAAGGTCACCGCCGAATACATTATCTGTCGAGCATATGGATGGGTAGAGAGAGACAGACATAATAGAGTTTGGTGGGAAAAAAATATTCTGTGGGTTTTGGAAGGATTCTGACAAGGTCAGGAATTTCTTTCTCTAGTACGTATTTAGGACGTAAGATACGTAATCGTAGTTCTTCTTCAGAAATGGTAACTATCATCGATATACACCAATTTACGCAAGATAAACCCATGACCCTGTCGTAAAACGCGTAACTGATGATGATATTATTTTAATTTAAAGTTCATATTTTATATGCGAGAGATAGAAAAGTTACTAGATCTATTTTCACGTATTCATACGTCAGGTCATGTTAGCTTCAGCTGTAATTTTTTAATAGATATCATCAATAGCTATAAAATACACTAATAATATATTAGACTGATATTCATTTCTTATGAAAAAAAATCTATTTATTTTCTAAAAGGCACTTTCTATTAAAATTGGACTCTAAACATCCTTTATGGCAAACTCAAAGTAAAAAAAAATAATACGAAATTAATTTTATTTTAGACATAGGAACAGGGCCGCTTCTATACTTGCCCTGGGCCTCACATTCCAGGGGGCCACATCTCCCCCCAAAAATATTAAATTCAATGACAGTTATTATTCTAAATTTAGCATCAAATATTGTATAGATAATTAACAGCAACAATTATTCGCTTAGTGATAAGATTCCATTCCAGAATCCTGAAAGCCCTAATTCTATGTAATTTAAGATGTACGTTATTCGAGTAATGTGCCGCAGTACAGTAGAATACGCCACCATTTTGCTATCGCTGTCGGTCCACAGAAAACTAACAGTGCAATGGTGCGAAGAGGAATTTATTTTTTATAACTTAATTTGCTTGCATTTAATAAAGTACATTCATTTAATGGGTTGATCAATATTCCATAAAACATGCAACATTATTAAGTAACATAAGTACCGAGTACGTATCGAAATATTATAATGGCATGATGCTAAAACTGAAACACTGACGGACAAATGGGGGCCTCACATTTTTTTTTCCCGGGCCTCATATATATTAACATATATAACATATATTTTGAACAACGAAATACGTTATAGTGGTTTCCATTTGACAATCAAAAACCTACTTTCGAAAATAACGGTTGACAGTTGAAACTCATCTCGACTTACAAAGAAAGTCTTGCCTCTGGTCGGTGTATGGATCCGGATCGGCTTGACAAGTTCGACCCGAGACAAAGTAACGTTCCTTCCCTCACATCCATCGACTGGATGCAATGCAACGACCGGCCGGTTCTTCTTGTTGATGCAAGAGACCATGAGAAACGAGAGAATCGCGTGCGTGAGACAATGCGCCTGCGCAGAGGGCTTGTTTTTTTGTGTTTTTTTATACGGCGCGTCTGTCCCCCTTCCACCCGTACCCCTCCCCTTGCCTCGTGGCTTGGCTGGCGTGCTAACAAGCAGTGTTTTCTGTACTCTCACACTCATACCATCTCACTCGTGTACTCTTTGACTCGTTTTCTCGTCACTCACTCACACTCACGTAATCTCACACACCTCTCTCTCGCCGTACCTCGCGGTGATGTTCCCTCTCTCGCTCGCTCTTCTGTAGGATGTTAACTGGACTAGTCATTTCACGGCCCCGGTCTCATCATCGACCAATAACGAGTTGGTCAAGTTTATTTGGTGGAATTATTTATGGCTGTAGCATTCATAAGACCTCTTCGTAGACATTAAATCATACATTTTTGTGATGCCATAAGCGGTAGTAGAAATGAAATTTTAGCATTTTCCTAATCCCTGGCGGTGTCGAGGAGCGATGAGAGATAATTTCTTAGTTTTTAATTACCATCAGGCTCTCTATAGACCGGTGGTTCTTAACCTGGGGGTAGTTACCCCCTTTCGGATAAAGTGGTTATCCAATAGGGTTGACACAAGACAAACGGGCTTTGTTTTTATGTATACTTATATTAAACTATTAGTTATGCTCCAGAACTAGCGATTCTAACATTGCGTATTTCCCTCTCTTCTCGCTATTGTGTTGTCTCCATTCCCACCCCGCCATGCATATCTTGCAGATTATTTTTAGTAAGAATAACAGTTTGGACCCTTAGTTACAAGGAAATATGACCAATATCTTAACAGCACAGGATACAGTTGTTAGTTTCCTGCGCAAGCTAGAACTTTACCAACGCACAGTTGAAGTTGGCGACATATCAATGTTCACACAATTGTCTTAGATCAACAAAAAAAAAAAAAAAGCTTATTTACTGGTTCCATCGTTCAACACTTATCTGCCCTGATCAATTCATTAAGCCACTGTTTCCCGCACATAAATGACCATAAAGCTAATTCCTGGATACTGAGACCACTTTCTACATATGATGGAATCTCTAAAAATTAAGACGTTTCTGCTAAAGTCTAATTCCTTGGTCTACGCGAGGGTAAAACATTGAAAGTGGAATTTTCAAAGCTATGACCTCCCTATATTTTGGCGAAAAGTGGGAGCCGAATATCCCATTATAGCTGACAGGGCTCTTAAGAATTTTAATTCCATTTGTTACCACTTATAGATGTGAGAGCGGTTTCTCGACTTTGGTATGGAAAAAAAACAAAGGCCAGAAACCGACTCAATGTAGAGCACGACTTAAGATGCGCTCTATCTAATATTTTACCTGTAAAATTTACAGACTTTGTTTTTGTTTTGAATTTTTTTTCTCAATTAATATTGTTAGTTCGCAACAATTTTTTTTAAAAAGAAGGGGTAAAGAAAAGTTCTTGGGTAGGTCATAGGGGTGCCATGACTGAAAAGGAAAGAACCACTGCTAATAGACTGTAGTGCTGGGTCTAAGACGTCAGGCTCACTATAGACTGTAGTGCTGGGTCCAAGACGTCAGGCTCACTATAGACTGTAGGGCATGGTCCGAGGCGTCAGTCTTGCTATAGACTGTAGTGCTGGGTCCAAGACGTCAGGCTCACTATAGACTGTAGTGCTGGGTCCAAGACGTCAGGCTCACTATAGACTTTAGGGCATGGTCCGAGGCGTCAGTCTTGCTATAGACTGTAGTATTAAAGAAAAATATTTTTAATGTACAATCAAAAGTAGTATAAATATATATTTTTTAATTTTATTTAAATACTGTTTTTATACCTTGTTAATTTGCTCTCTAATTTTGCAATATTAACGTCGTTATTTATAATTAATTTCGCTTTTTTAACATAACTCTACTTGTTAATTTTATTAATCTGTCCGAATTGATCGTTACACATATAGATTTGAAATGTCTATTTCATGATTTTTTGTTTTGGTTTTACTGTACCAATTGTAGAGATACCGACTAGCAGCACATAATATGTCAGGCAGAGGGTCTAACAACAATCCCAACTAATGACACACCCAGGTAAAGCTGACGCCAGCTCCCTGCTGGTTGGTGTTGCTGGAATGGGCTGAGACATTGAGAGATCCCGCCCCTCCCTCCCCCACTTCTATGTGTGTTAAATTTCATGCCAAGATGTTATAAAATAAAAAATAAAAAAATCTTATTAATTCTTATTGTCGAATGACCATAAATTCACTCTACACACTGTAAGTTGGTCTTATCACGGATCTAACTTACATAAGTATGGTTATTATATGTTATTATATCATATATTTACTTAATTGAGACCCACTTCGAAGGTCGCATGGTCTCTAGCGTCACTCAGGTAATATACTGGACCATTCTATAGATATATTAATCCACGCCAACATAGTAATATAATAATGTACACTTGAGTAGCATAAAAGTCAACCATGAGTCACTTGTGGCTGTGGTTTCAACGTTCCCCTCAAAGAGCTTACGATTCCACAGGTACATTCTAGACGTGTGTCGTAAATTATGGGTTACCTTGAGGCTAGAACATTGGTGCGGTAAGCCAAAGGTCCTGGTTTCAATTCCCTCGTTCAGGTGGCAGTTTTCAACTAATTTAAATTAAGCTAAGTGCTAAAGGGTTTGGCTTTGATTGCTAATAATTTTCTTTCTTATTCCATTCATTCATTCTTTTTACATAATTCTTACGCAATTGCCTCAGCTTTCCTAATTTTCCAAAAATAAATAATGCTATGTTATGTTATGGCCATTTTTCTTCGGCGAGTCTCAAATTATAAGCCTAATTAAATGTATGTATAGTGGATATTACCTTTCTAAGCATTTGTATGCCATCTGTAGGGTATGAAGATTTGTCTGCTCCTGTGTCTATACAAACATTGGAATAGCGTATCACAGGACGTTGGGAATCCTTCCAGGACCGTACAACCCGACGAATTCCTCCAGTAAATATCTTCACCCCCTCCCCCACCCAACCCTTTTCACTCTTTCCCTCACCGGGGTAAATATTTGACGAGGCGCAGAGCGAGAGGGTGGCGGGGTGGTGCCCCCTTCAAACAGAATACTAATAGCGAATTAAGTGTGGAAGGTTGCTGCAGGCACTACAAACAGAATGAACAAGTCGCCGCCGCCAATTAATCAGCCGGGATCACAACCCTCGGTCGTATGACGGCTTGTTGACGCTAGGTAGGCGTTCCTTGATGAAGTGTGACTACGGAGAGCATGAAACGGACTAAATGAGCAGTCGGTGAACATTTACTACTTTAACATCTCTTTTGGCTCAAAAACGGCGGAAAGATGGTCTATCGGCTTTGGAAAAGGAAAACAAATTTAACAACGCAAGGGGAAAATAAAAATTAACTGACATACACAGCCATCAAATAAATAATCGAAACATTTTATAACTGGGAATGGCTCAAGTATGTGCATATCATATAAGCTGACTTTTAAAAGTTCCCGCCTGTGCATACGTTGGGACATGACGAAATAATGTTATTGAAAAATAGTTATGTGATCTATTTCCTTATATTGTCTCCTTGGTTAATATTTGTCACCCCAGTTAGTATACTTTGACTGACCAGGAAAATTGTGGCTCAATTCTGCACTAGATTTTTTTATTTATAAATAAATTTACTTTCTTTATCGAGGTGAATGTTGGTGCATTTCCTCTTACCTACACATCTCTATTCAACCTCTAGCCTCCTAAATATAGTGTGTTATAAGACTGAAACGGCTTTTCCCGGGTGATCATTTGGCTGCAAATTCCTATTTTCATAAGAAGGAACTTATCTGACAGCTATAACATATACTATCTCTACTTTCTTGTACGTCAGCTCATGTGGTCTACGGCTACCACTTTTGATATATATTCTCAAAGCCTTTAAAATACAGTTATATGTTATCACTGTTAACCACAAAAATAATTATTAAATTTTCTAAAAGGCCATTTATATAAGAATTGCGTTTATCTCCTAGAAATAAGACAGCAGTAGCGCTAACTTAACTCCCCCTAAGGAATTTACCCCAGCACTTGTTTATTTCAAGTCACGATCAAAGACGATAAGCTTTGTTTCAAGTAAGATGAAAACATACATTCTAAAAGGGGGCTGGTGGGAGAAAAGCGTTTTATGACCTCCAACGCGATTGGCAATTGCCGTATTTGGCAAGTACATTACGTAGGCGACAAGAGGGGAATAATATATATTGTAGGAAAGCTGTGAGAAGGGAATTCCAAAGATAATCTCCCGTACAAGCCTGCTCGTGCATGGTGGTTATGTTTTACCATTACAAACAAGACGAGGCCCATCCATTCATGCAAGCATGTTACTGTTGCTCTTTCGCGGGCTATCGACGCTGACGAATACAGACAATCTGCGCCGTAAATCTTTACACCTAGCGTTAGACGCAAAGACTAAGGCTTTTATTTAAGGTGGGAATGTAGGGGACGCGAGAAAGGGTCCGCGTTTTTGCAGTTTTTATGTAAAAAACTTTATTTTTTTTTTGGGTCAAAATATATCAAATATTGATTTAGTAGAAACATAAGAGTTTAATTTTCTTCACATGGTGACCTCATTATTTCTTGAATCTGTCAAGAGTGTCCTATAATTTAATGTTTCTCTACATTTAAAAAGTTTGTCATCTAACGCCGCTATGCTCATGACATGTGAAAAAAATTAAACTCTGTTTGTACTGAAGAAATATTATTTTCATATTGACCAAAAAAAGGTTTGCAATAAAAATTGCCTTTTCTCGCGTTCCCTACGTCTTCACCTTAAAATTGATTTTTAGTTGGTCTTTGGCCTTCGGGATTGAATAGGATTCGAATGCGTCTCGTTGCTTTTAAAACTTTTCCCTTTTCTTTTTTGTATTTGATGTAAAGTGTAATTACTTTTGTGTCTTGTTACAAAGTACGTGTTTTGGTTTGGAGAACGATGTGTGGGAAAGTTATTTAGCCATTTATAGTTTGGGAAAACGTATTGAGCGGGACGTTAAAAGTTTCGTTGGTCTCACCTGATGGTATGTGAGGTGTTGTTGGGTTGGGGAACCGTTAGGTCCTTGTCAGGTAATCGACGGAAACCTTATATACAGTTATGTAACATCACCGGCATGGGAAGTACGTAGCACTTGTCTTTATTTGTTTTCATATGAGAGTGCATGCAAACAATGCAGCCATAGTGTAGATGATGTATTGCTGTATTATACTTTGCTCAGAAATTGCTGTACACCTGACGCCCAGTTGTTCCTGGCTGGCTGGTAAGTAACCCGTAGAGTTTATTAGGCCAAATTCTTAGACTTTTTTTTTCACCGACTCTTTTCTTATTTTGTTTTCACATTTTTCAACCAAAAACATCAATTTTTGTCAAGAAGTAAATATAAGAAGCATTAATAGTGTACCTAAATTTGGTCATCTACGGGGTTTGTCGCGCTGATAATGTGCCTTATTCTAACAAAGGCACCGTGATGGTGGTCACGCCGTATAAGGTGCCAGGCTCACGGAAGTTGCCTTTTGAATCTCAGCCGGATTCACTCGGGTGGTCTTACACAGGTGATGTGTTTTATTCATCCTTTCTCTATGCTAATTCTAGTGCACGTCATCTCAAACTTTCTTACTCGTGCCAACCGCATAATCACCGCATATCACGTAATAATAATTTTGAAAAAACTTTTTCCTAGTACACACTGAAAGGTTACCTTGACAGATTACACTATGGGGTGGATTATAAGACATCAAGGTAATGTAACCTTTGAGGGTAAACTAAGGGTACATTTAGTTACGTCCCCTTCAACCTATCGACAACTCTCCAATGTTACTTCGACCAAGACCTTGAGCCTGGCTATTTTCAGGCGAGCAGGCGCTACGAGTCAACATGCAACCAATTGGTCTGTTCGGAACTCCCACCTTGACCAGGGGTGGATCCAGATCATTTTCATAGGGGGGTCATAATTATAAATAACATAGTTACTTACAATGTTAGATTACTGTTTAAAGCCATTTAATAATTTCTCATTCATATTTGATCTTATGCATGTTTTAAACCATGGTCATCCAATCCAATTTTTAAAAATCAGATAGTTTTTATAAACTATTTGGAGTGGCCCTCCTTCGACAATTTAAAAAAAAATGGTTCACTCTAGAAGCTATGAGTAGTCTTGCCTTGATTTTTTTTTAATTAGATTATTTTATAAATTATTAGCCACCATTTAAAGTGTTCCTCACCTAGACATTTTTGAAATTTGGATGCCCCTCGAAGCTATTTAGAGTGATCATCAAATTATTTTTTTAGGATAGTTAGATACATTTAGAAGATAATCTTTGAAGTTGTCTTCCACCGACAAAATTTTGACAGTTGAATTATTTCAGAAACTAGGCTATTTGCGGTGTCCTCGCCTAAAAATTCTTCAAAATGACATGCATCTAGAAGCTATTTGGAGTTTTCCTCCCCTAGACTTTTTTGAAATTTAGATGACCTGGAAAGCTATTTAGAGCTTTCCTCCCCTGACTTTTTCTGCCACTTAGATGCCTCTAGTCTAGAAGTTATTTAAAGCGGTATTCTCCGGCAAATTTTTGACAATATAATGCATCTATTATTATTATTATTACTATTATTATTATTATTACTATTATTAGCACCGCGTCTTACTAACCGTTCGGGGTATACGCACTTAGGGCCAGTTTCATAGTCAGATTTAGTACGCCTAAAGTGCGAGTCGATACTAAATACAGGACGACACCTACCTAGACCAAAATGGAATGGGCCAGTTTCGCATATGAAACTGGCACATTCCATTCAATTTCAGGTAGGTGACGTCTTGTATTTAGTATAGTGCTGCACTTGAGGCCTACTAAATCTGACTATGAAACTGGCCCTATATGTGTAATTGTAGGGTGACTGTGATATTAAATGGAGGAGCTATAGTTTAACGTGGAATCCGAACCACGGTGGAGGCCTGGCATTCCACACATTCACAAGTTGTGATTAATACACGTCTTGTCAGAGGTGAGGGAAGGGCTTGGCAATCAGATAAATATGTGCCGGGACCGAGGATTGAACCCCGGACCCCCAACACAGAAGTCCGACACCTTACCCCTAGACCGCCAGGTCACCGAATGCATAAGTCATTTATAGTTTGATTTAAGGCCATCTTCCAGCTTCATATTTGATAAAATCAGAGGATTTGAAATATATCTAGGGGGGAATTTATCCCAGGGAGGGGCAAATTATTTCCGTAGGGGGGGGGGGGAGAGTCCCCCATAGTTACGCTGCTCTTCTGTCCACACATACTCTATATTCGGTATTCGTGGATGAACTGCTCTTTGATTATTAGTCTTCTTTGAGGTAGTCTACCGTCTCTATGCGGAGCAATGTTCGTTACTCGCTATGCATTACAAATATCATGCATGAAAACGAATATTTTCTCCGCGCTTGCGTGAGTCATATCGAAAATTAAATAAACGTGGATGAATAACGAACCTGTGGACCCGGCTTGAGAGGTCTCTCACGTAAAAAGACAAAAAAAAGTATAATCTATCTGTGTTGTATTTTCTTTCTAAAATTTTAACTTTCATTTTGTTTTTATATTAATTTTCTAACTTTCACAAGGGGGGTCAACTGACCCTTAGACCTCCTCCTTGAATCCGCGCCTGATCTTGGCTAAAGATAATAGAAACCTGTAAAAGGAATACAGAAGACCCACCTAAGGGGATATCTGCTTCCTCTTATTTATTGTACGATGTAATCACTTGTGCTTTATATATAAACATATATTAATTTCATGTATGTCAGTCTTTGTAGTTAACTGTCAAAATTGTGAAACTTCTGTATATGTATTTGTTGGCTAAAATATTTCGTTACTTCTTCCTTAAAATGAAGAGCCATCGTATAGTAAACCAATGAATATTTCTACCACAGTATTACATGAATAAACATTATTTATTCAAAACACCCTTCCACTATCATTGCGCGTCAGGATTAGCCTTAGCTTTATAGTCCACCCCCACCCCCACAGAGCGCCCTCCTGACAGCTAGTTGGATATTCTCTTTTAATCTGGAGGCGCCGTCATGGATGGCATATTATAAGCTCTCCATTTCTGACAATAAGCGTCGATTTTAGTTCCAAATTAAGTGCAGACATATCAAAATTGAACAATCGGGGTAAACTAGGTGGGGAAAAACTACACAAGACTCGCGGCGTCCCCCTCCACAAAGGCCTACAATTCCTCCCTCTACACACACTACGCACCAACGAATTAAGGACGGCTGGGACGTGTCGGTTCAATTTTGAAGTTTCTCTTGATATTAATTTCCCCTCTATTTTTAGACTATCGTAATATTTTGTTGAAAGTAAGCATAACAAAATAGTATTGTTTCTTTTCATCCACGTCTATCCATTTATTTGTAAATTTAAAGGCTCATAATGTATTTATCAGATTCAACTTTGAATCTGGAACTACAAAGTGCCATAAACACCATTTTCTTCAAAATAGATTATTTTTCAGGATTATCGTAAACACCCGGGTGATTATTTCTTATAATGTCTTTCTGTCGGACTGGGCTGGACGAATTTGAATTACTTATATGAGTTAGGGGTAAAAAAGTAGATAATTTTGTAAAAAATGTCAAACGTATAAGCTTGAAAGGATAGCAAAAAAAAAAGTACCTGGCTGGAATTCGAACGCCTACCTCTCCATCACTGGTAAATCAGGCAATATGATTTTGATATTTAGTTTGCGTGTCCACCAATGAATGTACTTACGAAAATACTTTTAATAGATTTAGGAATCCTCAATACTTATTAATAGTCAAGTGAATTAATGTTTTAAAAACTGTATAGACTATTAATTAATTAGTGTTTTCTAATGGTGCGTAAAGCCTTCTTCTATAATTCATCACGAAACTTCCGCCGAAACTAACCTAAACCAGAGCAATGTGACTCTCTCTAGAAAATAATATTCAGATATACTTACCGTCCAATGCAGAGCTGGTTCATTGGCCTACAACACTGTTTTTTACCCGGAGACCGTAATTCTATCCTTAAAGATACTATCTCTCTAGTAGGTTTTTAAAATTATTTTTGAGTTTCACTTTCTCTCTCCAAATTTTCTAGCGGATTTTCTTAAGGTACTCTTGTTTAGTCCTGTTTTCATGAATTAATTTGTTAAAGTTGTTATCGAATACATAATTTGTGTTAAGCATAGTCATATCACACTAAATGAACATTCTGCCTAGTTTTAAATGAATATTTTCGTTGACTTATTTTAAAGCCAAATAAATACGCCTGTCCAAATTAATCCTTGACATGATTCCGATATCAAAATGATTTCTTTATCCAAGCTTTTTCGCACTGTGGCTCTACTGACAAACGTTTAGTGCCTGAAAACAATAACTTCGTCGATCAAAGTAAACTATTCACAAAGTATTATTAATATGCTTATAATCTGATATAAACTTAACTTTGACCATACCTGTTTTGGTGGCCGCATGATTTAAGGCGCTACTCTCGCAATAGACTAGACTGCCTAAGACGGGGAGATTGTGGTTTGACCCCGGTCGTTTGGTTTTACTAAACGGTTTTCCACTCTCCCTCCACGCCAATACTGGTGCACTCTCTTTAAATTGAACCTTCCTAATCTCTAACACAATAGTGTAGTTAGTACATCGGAGTATAACCCTAACTGGTATTAAGGCGCGTTGCTAATAAAAAATGACCATATGAGCTTTTAAAGTGAACGACCTCGCAACTCTAAGCAGGACATGCCACATTGTAAGAATATCAGACATGAGACAGCAATTATTGACAGATTGCGAGATATTGGTTGCCAACTTTCCTGCATATTATTATGTTGTGGAATATTATAGAATTATAAACAACATAATTTTTAGAAACTAGGAAAATCTGTGTATATATATATATGTATATTAATGTGTATATATATATATATGTATATTAATGTGTATATATATATGTATATTTTTATATGTATATATATATATATATCAAATCAGATATATATATATCAAATCAGATATATATATATATCAAATCAGATATATATATCAAATCAGATATATATATATATATATATATATCAAATCAGAGATATCCTTTCCAATTTTAATAGAAGTAATCTGACAGAAAAGTTATTAGATATAATGCTATTCATACGTCTAGTCATGTCATATGATCTTCAGCTGTCATTTTTTGATATATATTATTTATACCAAAAACTAACGATGATTAAATAGCAAAATTATATCAATTGGAACCGAAAAAAGTTTGTATTTTCTAAAATATTTTATAATGAGAATTGGACTATATTTTTATTTAATTAATTAATTTATTTAGCACCGCGTCTTACTACTCGTTCGGGCTATACGCTTAAGTACTAACTACGCTCATGGTTTAGGAATAGGGAAAGTTGAATTTAGAGGAAGTGAACAAGCATTTGCGTGGAGGGAGAGTGGAAAACCATTCATGAAAAACCACCCCCAGTTCACCCGACCGAGATTTGAACCTCGATCTCCTCGTCCTCGGCAGTCTAGCTCAACATGAAACTAGTGCTTTAGATAACTACGCCACGAGGTGGGTCTTTATTTAACTAAAAAAAAAGAAATGATCAACATATTTCAAGGACTGTATTTATATTTTTTGTTAAGTCTTTCAGCCGGTGTCAAATGTTTGGCTTATTCCTCACGTTTTCTCATGTAATCTTTCTTCTTGTTCTTTCCACAAGGTGTACATGTGATCCCCCCTTACCCTACTCTCTCCCCTCCCTTCTCTATTTTTATTGTCAATACATTTTATTGGTTGGGAAGTAAATTACCCTGACGAAAGTAAAAAGTTCCGTATTTGTTTGTACGCCCCAGTGTTTCGGTAAAGGTATTATTTCAGAAGTGAATGTTTGTGTGAGAGAGAGAGAGAGCGTGAAAGAAGAGGGGGTTAGCAGTGATGGATGGTCTCCGACAAGGTAGTGACGGCAACATTAGTTCCTAGCGGTACACCGGTCACCTCGGATCCCGACCAATGCAGCGACATCACGATGAAGGCGCTTTAAGATAATAAGAAATTCGATTTATTAAGTGTCTCCGAGGACATCATTAGTTATTAGAGTGGACGTATTTATTAGTAGCTGTCTTTGACAGGAGGAGGAGGGAATTTGGAAGCCAGTGACTTTGGACTGGACGCTTCAGCATCTTATTTGTAAGCGTACACATCAGGGGTTTTCTGTTGCACTTTAACACAACCCGAAAAAACGCCGCCAGGGCTTAGTAAAAAAAAAAACTCGCTTCGGTGGCCGCGTGGTCTAACCCGCTACCCTAGACTAGACTAAACTGCCAATTACGGGAAGATTGAGGTTCAAATCTCGGTCGGGTATGCTGAGAGTGGTTTTTTCCAAAATGGTTTCCCACTCTCCTCCTATGCAAATTCGGATACATTTCCTCTAGTTATAATTTTCCTAATCCCTAAAACCATTAGCGTAATTATTATATAGACGTATAACCTGAACGGGTAGTAAGACGTGGTGCTAAAAATAAATAAGAAATGTTAAAAATGTAATCACATACATATTAAAAACTACTTATTTATTTTCATAAAGAAATAATAAAGTAAGTTTTTCTGAAATCTTGTTTAGGAATATTATTATTTCAAGTATTGAAGAGAAACAACGCTATAAAATTAATTTGACATGAAAAGCAAAGCTTTGGGGATTGGTGAGTATAATTACGGAGATCAGCTGTGACTGAGCTATATTTGAATAAATTGAAAAATGATACCTGGACACGGGAATCGAACGCTGGACCTTTAGCTTATTGCGCGCTAAGCTATTCAGGGATCGTCCCGTGCTTAGTCATTATTCACTTATTACTTTTTTTAAATATATGTTCTAATTTAAATATTTTGCCATGGGAAAATAAAAGGTAAAATCCTACACATTGGCTACTTAGTAGCACAGCACTAACACATAATCTGAACATTGAAAAATGACACCTGCACACGAGAATCGAACCCGGGACCTTTGGCTTAGTACGCCAATGCTCTAACCACTGAGCTATCGAGGATTCGTCCCGTGCCCAGGGTCGAAGATGGCTGCGTTATCTGATAGCTCGTGATATTAATAAAATCACACACTTGTAGCCGACGATTTCCGCACGTCCATCATAGACTCTGCCTTAAAATATGAGTGAAGAATGACCCTGGGAACGGGACTACTCCTGGATAGCTCAGTGGTGAGAGCATTGGCGTACTAAGCCAAAGGTCCCGGGTTCGATTCCCCAAATTAAAACCTTATAAAAGGATAAAGAATGCATGCATTATGCTGCCCGAAAGTTTGACCACGTGGTATTCTTCCCTACATTCTTACCCAGCCTTAGTCACACCTTTTTATCAATGTGTCCCCCCCCCCTCCCCCCGCCCAAAAGTTATTTTTTGTAGCTATTAGTAAATAATTTTTTCAGCTTCTTTTATTGTTTCTTATTAATGTTATTATGGGGTCATTGTTTTCCCTTTGTTTAGTTTTCCTAATTAATAATTCCATAATAAGCAAAAATAAGAATAAGTTATGGAACTAGAGGGCCTATAAACATATTTGTTATTTAACTTCGATATACTCCTGTTATGAAAAGATTTGAAATATCTTCTTAAAAATTAATTATTTCAACATATATTATTTTTGGAACAGCTAGTAAACAGTATTTTATCACATACTAGGTATTAAATTACGCCTATCCTGTAAGCAGAGATACATTCACACATGACAGCATAAACAATTAAATCGTGATTTTTTCTTCTCTATAAACCTTTATCTTTACCTGGATTCACTTAATAGATGGTTTAAAAATAGAAAGAAGTGCTTTATGACAGCAAAAACCTTTTCTTTGACTTAGGTTTGGACTTGGCTTCACATTTTTCAAGTTTCCCCTCTCATCTGAAAGGTGACCTTTGTACACCCCTGAGTTTATATGTATGTATACGATAAATATGTATAATAATATAGAGATAAAGTAACTATATCAAAGCAGTTTGAATCTAGATTTCCAATTCGCTCGGACGTAGCCAGACGGGATTCGAACCCTAATCCTTTGAAAGTATTTAAAAACCGGTTGTAAGCGATCGCTCAAGATGAACGCCTTAGTTCTGTCGGACACGAAAAGACCATGACTACTTGATATGCACATACCTCTCTATCTGTACAGTATAGCTTCGCTAATCCAAACTAATAGGGACCAGGCATTGTTAGGAACAAATGTCCGTGTATATTGGGCTTTGGTGCGCATACAATGACGACATCGCGAATTCTATCAAAGCCAAAAATCATAGTTTCTTAAAGGAGACGAACAAAATAATACAAATACGTCATCGAGGGGAAATAATTGTAGACCTTTTAACGTAATTGGTCTTCTTTCTTATAATATTTTATAGGTTTATTCAAAATTAACAAGTTTATCAACTAGAAAAGATTTTAACATACTTTGAAAATAATGATCAACCTTATTCTTGCTCTCCTTGAAAATATTAGTAATGCTTGTAATTGATTGATTTAGAAACTATTTGAAAATTAACTACTCGTTTTTATAAATTAACCACAGTGTGTGTCGGTGCATCATATCGGGCATTAAACTCATAATTTGCGACTCTACGTGTGTAGCCAACCTTGACGGTCTTGGGTAGGATAATTATAGTAACAGAAAATTGGTAAGTAGTGGATAAAGGTACTTTTACTATTAGTATTTTTAAAAGGTAATTCTGTTAGATGTTTATAGTTTAGAATAACCACTATTATCTGCGAAACACGGGTAACTTGCCCAGTAGATGATATTACAGAACTCTCCTTTGTTAATATATATATATATATATCATTTAATGCAAACATCCTGTAAACTACAAGTAAACATTATTGTTCATAAACTAGGTTTATGATTCCACTCTCATTCCTTGCTAATATATTTTATTTTTATCTTTAACTGCTCCACTCATTTAAATGCGCTTTGTCTAAAAGCTGTTTAGATCAAAATATTTTTTCCATTATCTGTCATTATATATTTTAATATAGATTATATATTTTGGTTGATAAAAAAGAATATTTCTTGGCTTATTATCTGGCGCTCTTTTTATTGGTGCAATAATTATGTTAGGACGAACCGTCATGTACAACCATTTAGACGCGCAAATAAAAACTAAGGACCCCTCGTTTTACTACATTATTCAGGGTGTAAACAGAAAAAAGTCGGGGAATTTTCTTGGTCATGGAAAATTCAGGTAATTTTATCAATTTTTTGGAATTTTCACATATTCACTAAAATAATACAAAACTTTAATTTACAATAGTCAAAATACCATCTTTCTTCCAGTTAATACGCATTACAAATCTCTTTTACCACAGTTGTACCAGTTAAGCTTATGAATCTAAGTTCTCAGTCAATATGTTAGTTTCATGTCGTTTCTCCACCCCTCTCCCCTTCACATTCAGCCAAAATTGAGTCATGTTTATGCGCATGTGCGAGAATTCGAATCCGTTATTGAAAGAAGAAACTAAAAAGACTGTCTCTCGCAATTATTTTAAACTGTATTAGTGTAAGGCGATATTTAAAATGCTCAGTATGATCTCACTGAAGTTTAACTTTGATATTATTACATTAAATTGGATCTTAATAAAATAATATTGGTAACTGACTGAAAAAGTTGAATATTCGCTCTGGAAACCTGTAAAAGTCCGGGAATTTTAAAATGTAGTTTTGCTCTACATCCTGTTATTGTCAGATGGAGTTCATTTTTTAATGTAAATCCGTCCGGTTTAGACGGTAGTCTGTACACTAAAGCAGGGTGCAAAGTTAAATTAGTTTTCTCTAGGTTAAGTTCATCAATGCTGATAAAAAAGTGCAAACATAGTATACAGTCATGTTCTGAAATATGTGGAGCATCTACACTTAATGTTATCACGATTTATAAGTGTATTAATTATAAAATTCACTTTTACAGCTTACCATCATTTTCTTATTTTTTTCGAAAATAAAACTATATGTCAGTGTTTATCTACATCCTGTACATATTTGATGTATTTACTAGTGTCTGAATCCTGGCGACTGTTCTGTCTGGTTTCCTGTTGACGATACCATCGAGCACAGGATGGCGCCACACATACGATAGGCCATTGTTTCTCGGCATTTAAACTCAATTTATACTAAGTCTTAAATTATACCGAGAATCATAAATGGTCTATTTCTTCACGGTCATGGCTGCTATATGATACACTACATTTGAATTACATTTGTGATGTTTAATTTGAACATTCATCCTAAATAAATAATAGCGTTAACATAACACATTCATAACCTGACCATGGTTATATTATAAAATGGAACACTTATGCTCCTATCTATCATGCGTTCACTGTTGCAGTTTATTCAATTTTTTTTATTTACCACCGGACCTTACTATCCATTAAGGCTATACGCCTGTATACTAATTACACTAATGTGGTAAGGATAAGGAAGGTTGAATTTAGAGGAAGTGTACCCGAGTTTGCGTGGGAGAGTTGAAAACCATATAAGAATAACCACTCTTAGTACACCCGACAGGGATTGAACCCCGATCTACCTGTCTTCTTCATTCTATTGCGAGAGTAACGCCTTAGACCATGCGGACACCGAAGCGGGTCTTATTGCCTTAGTGGCTGATTTCCGCTACTGTTAGATTTCAGAACATTGTCTTCTTATTGCAGTATTTTTGCTATTTTAAACTTTGTGTTTGTAATGCTCTTAGTCTCTTGTGTTTCTTCAACTCTATAGTCACAATGTAAAAAAAATGACCAGTCAAAAGGAAATAAAATTTAATTTATAACATTAAATAATATTGAAAATGGTTTGACAGTTAAGGGAGCAATAGTCTATTATTTACCTACAGTCTCAACTAAAACGAGAAACCCTACGTCTCAAGTAATAGACTAGATGCAATCGTTGGCTCATCCTACGGCTCCATATAGGCCTAGTAGTTCAATATGTCTCTCATCCTGGACACGCGGACTAAACGTCAAGCTCGTATAGCCTGGTGTACTGGTCACGGGAAGGCTGTAGTCTGGCCTTCTAATCCCAACTGGGTGGACCGAGGGTGTTTTATAATAAATGGTTTACCACTCTCACTCCACGTAAATACGAGAACATTCAATCTCGTTATCCCCTATATTGTTATCGTAATTAAATGAAGCTATCCCGTATGGGTAGTAAAACGTAATGTAAAAAAAATAAAACCCTGTCTGTTTCTAAACACACCTCTGCTGCTAGTTTTAATCAAACTTAACTGCACACCATCGTCTACTGGAACTACCAAGGTTATTATTCCAGACTTGATTATCAGCACTTACCACTAAGGTAGATGGATGCATACATTTACGGATGTATTTTATAACCAGATCCATTATTTGTTTTTTCTCTCCCTCCAAGATAACCATACAATAAGCAAAGTGCTAATTATTAGCAGTGCAGTATATGAAGGATTATTTTTTACTTTTGTACTTTTATTGTCTACCGTGTTTTCCGAATAACAATGTGCGAAGTACCAAGAGGGGAATGTTATTCTAATTAAGTAACTATTAGAATAACGGCATAAACAAATAGCACTTTCTTACTTTCTCATTAGATAGATATTTAAATAAACCAGTTTACTTGAAACTTACTTATTTATTCAATGATGATTTCGTTTAAATTACAAGTATTATTTTTTTAGCACCGCATTTTACTATCCTCTCGGGCTATACGCTTATGTACTAACTAAGCTAATGGTTGTAGGGACCATGGAGGTTATATTTATTGGAAGGGTACCCGCATTTGCGTGGAGGGATGGTGAAAAACCATTTTATAAAACCACCCTCAGTACACCCGACTGAGAATCGCTCCTTAGACCATGCGGCCGCCGAAGCGGGTCCTAAAAGTGTTATTAAAATATTAGTAATAGTCTAATTTCTTAAATGATAAAAGGCCTAATCCAAGATTTGAAACTGTGTAAGGTTATTCAAAAGTTGTGCACATGAATTACCGTAGAGCGATGATTTAATACCAACCTAATTTTCTATATGTTACTGTCTTTAGAATTTGTAATATTAATTTAATGCAACACTTCACTGTTCTTGTCTTTCTATAGATTTACAGACACTTCCAACGGGTTTTTGAATAACGTAAGTTTACAAAATAAATCTGTGGAACATTCGGAAAGAATGGTTAACAAATAATTTCGTTCAGGATGCGTTCTAAATGACACCGCCTCGTCCCAGTCCTATCTCCAACGTCATAGTGTTACAACATGTCACTCTGCGGCTCGTGATATTATTTTATAAATTAATATACTCCCTCGCCGCTCAGATGCGAGTGCGATATCGAAAAATAAACCAAATGCATACGAGTGTTATTATTGTAAAAAAAAATAGACTCTTAAGCTTATTAACTCCATTCAAACGCTAGGATTAATCAAGGGATGAATCCTGATAATTACAC